>JAEIFV010000719.1:0-160453 GCA_018904265.1 Lordiphosa collinella | reverse complement strand
AGTGCAAAAGAATCTAAACTCGGGAAATTTCTGTTAATGGTTCCGATTTAGTTTCTGTTTTGCTTACCTGCAGTAAGCTTATAAGCAAACTTCTTTCCGTTTCCAGTTCCTCTAGAAAACGTACACAAATTATGTGGAGCAGTCCACGCAAACACATGGCCAAAAATAAACACTAAAACTTAGTTTGGCGAGCAGTAAAATTGATTGATCAATGATTTGGCCTACCTGATGATGAGCATATGTCGCGGTTCATCATCAATAATCATCAAGCAGACATCTAATCAATTTGGAAATTTGGAAATGTCGTTACCATTTCAGGGCCTACAACGACGACACCCACTCGAATGAAACTTTTTTTTGTGTCGCACACACCAAAAAGAGGCAGAACAACTTTTGCCATAATTAGAATATATTTTGCGCTACATAAACCAAGTAAATAAGATACAAAGGCATGAAATTAAAGCCCCTTTTACTTTATTGATTTTGCCAACCGCAAAACGGAGAGTTAACTTTAATACTTACCTAAAATACGCAGCGCAGAAAGTTTTTAGTGTACTTAAACTAGTCGCATATTTGATTTAACATGACATCCTAATCGGATTAGGCAGGGAAATGTGTAAAATCTCCCACGCACATTAAACGCAAAACTTTTAATTTGGCATATTTAATTGAGCAAATGTAATTTATCATTTAATCGGCAGCTGCGTAATTGCAGATTGAAATGTTGAGGCACAAGTTTGCATTTAAGGTAAAATGAGAAGTTGGCCTCAAGCACCACCACGCATACAGCTGACCACCAGACGTCTCATCTGTGGGCGTGCCACGACGGCCTTGCTGCTTGAAAGAACCTAAATAGTTGTCAAATAAGTGACCAAATGATTTGGTGAATCTTGGGCCAGGCCAAAAGATGAAGACAGAATTAAACAAGTTTACAAATTTCGCACCGCCCACTCTTTTTTTTTATGTATATCAGAGCAAGCCAACGAACTGTTGTGGCCATTTATGAATGACATGCTTTGAAATGATTATATATCCGTATGCCATAAATGGTAATGACTGGGCGTGCTCAAGAGATTTCACTGGAAGCCTCGAAAGGCGTCGAAACCACTTGATAATATGCCTAGCATATGACATCAAAAGATACACTCGTCGTTCGCACATTTCAAGACTTTAACCAAAAATTTAAGGAAAGCGGCAACAGGCCAACGGCACCTTAAGCCACCAAGTGCGAGCAACAATCTCCTCCTCCTCCTCCTCCACCGCCCTAAGTGAGCCTCCCTCACGTGCTCATTGCTCAGCACAGTGGAAATTAATGTTTGCGGTGCAGAGACACACAGCAAAACTTGTTTGAGAGGGATTTTGTGGAAAAATTTTATAATTTTAATTAAAAAGCTGCTTCATCCCTTGCCTATTCAGGGCACACCACTGACTCGCGTGCCAAATAGCGACACCGGCAGAAGCCGCATCCAAGCGCGCTTCGTTCATTGTGGCTTTTGAATGTTTCTTCTGTTGCTGACTTACTCTTACATATGGCAGCTGCCGCAAGGAGTGGCCGTCCCCTCGCCCACTCATTTTTAGTTTAACGCACAATATCTTTTCAAAGTATAAACGTATTTAACTATTGAAAATGATTCATCTCTCTCTTAGTTCACGGTAATTCCTAATTGCTCACAATAGCTAAGAAAAGTTACTGTCAATGCTCAGTTTTTGGCTCGAAAATCACTCATTGGCCGAGTTCTTATTGTTATACTCTTTACACTCGGAAAACACGACTGGCAGAGTTATAGATCAACCGGAATTGAATTCATACCGCACCCAGTAAAGAAGAAGAACGAAAAATTTAAGTATAAATTTCGCTCTTGTTTTTAAGTGGAGGAGAGAGAGAGTGCGAGAAAGTGGGGGAGAGTTAAAGAAACAGAGAGAGAAGAGCAAGCACTTTTCTGTGAATAGCGTTGAGTGCGCTCCTACAGTTTCGTTTTTCATGAGAGAGGGGTATGGGGGAAACGTCATACATTTTTGCCCAATATTTTGCTTTTTGTACTTGGAATTACTTTGCAAGCAGTGTATGGCAATTGAAAAAATTGAGAGAGTTATTAGATGAGACAAGTTTTTGAAGAAACAGGGAATGACTGCAGGCTGATTTTGTGTTACTCGATCTTGCGGTTTTAAACTTGATACTTGAGTTTGACAATTCAAGTTTCTAATGAATTAGAACAACTGATTTTAAAAAGCTAAGCTGTTTTGATTGGATTTATGGACTTTTGATTCTGAAATAATGATCAAAAGCTTTTTTGAACCTGAAGAGCCATCAAATACAAGAACTAAATCCTCTTATTTGAGAACTTAGACAATAGCAATTTGCTCTTAATTCAAGACTGAGCAATATACCTTGGGGGTGTGTGTGGGTTGTTTATAATTAATTAGGGTGGGGTTTTGAGGTGATTATGGAAGTAGGAAAGAAAAAATTTGCAGGAATATAAATTTTTGTTTCAAAAAATATTTGTTAAATCTTGATTTTAACAAAGAATTGTTGCTGATTTAATTTGACAAGACATTTTTAGGATATGATTTTTAAACATATGAAACAAATTTTTGGAGCAGATACTCTTGTAAAATATTTTTATGGCATTTGTTTTAGTGCTGTTTTGGTCACTGTTTTGGTCACTGTTTCGGTCATGTTAGTGTTTCGGTTGTTTGGTTTATGATCTAATTTTAGAATATCAAGAAAAATTTTAGATATTTTTTGTTGTGTAGGTTTTGTTTTTTCGTGAGTATGTTTTGTGTCATGTTTGTCTAGGTCACTGTTTTGGTAACTATTTTGGTCACTGTTTGGTCACTGTTTTGGTCACTGCTTTGATCACTGTTTCGGTCACAGTTTGGTCACTGTTTTGGTCATTTTTGGTCACTGTTTTAGTTACTGTTTCAGTCACTGTGTTAGGCACTGCTTTGGTCTCTGATAGGGTCTCTGTTTTGGTCACTGTTTGGTCACTGTTTTGGTCACTGTTTCGGTCTCTGATTTGGTCACTGTTAGGGTTTCTGTTTTAGCCACTGCTTCGGTCACTGTTTAGGTCACTGTTTAGGTCACCGTTTTGGTCACTGTTTTAGTTACCGTTTCGGTCACTGTTTGGTCACTGTTTCGGTCACTGTTTTAGTCACTGCTTTAGACACTGCTTCGGTCACCGTTTTGGTCACTGCTTTGTTCACTGTTTTAGTTACCGTTTCGGTCACAGTTTCTGTCACTGTTTTAGTTACTGTTTCGGTCACAGTTTCTGTCACTGATTAGGTCACTGTTTCGGTCACTGGTTTGGTGTATCGGTCTTTGTTAAAGTCGCTGTTTTGGTCACTGTTTTATTCACCGTTTCGATCTTTGTTTAGGTCACTGTTTTGCTCACTGTTTCGGTCACTGTTTAGGTGTCTGTTTTGGTCACTGCTTTGGTCACTGTTCGGTCACTGCTTGGTCACAGTTTTGGTCACTGGTTTGTTCGCTGTTTTAGTCATTGTTTCGGTCATTGTTTCGGTCACTGTTTTGGTGACTGTTTTAGCCACAGTTTTGTTCACTGTTTTGGTCATCCACCACCATCACCAACACTTACGCTCAACACACCTGGTGATATGTCTGTCTTCCAAAGACCAATGCTGCTGTCTTTGCAAAGTCAACAGCGTAGCCAAAGAAATCTGTAGCAAAGACAATCGTTTCTAGACTTGCCCCCAGTCGACCGTCCGTAAAACAGCTTCGCTCTAAAAAGAAACCATTTTGTGACGTTGTTTTCAATTGTTTTACTTTCAATTGCATCTTGTTCATTCGTTTGCTTTATTCAGTTAGGCTATTTCAAAGGAAAAATACTGATTAGTAAAAACTTGATGTGCGATTTATACAATTTGTTAAGATGCCACAAAATGATCATGGTAACATTGTTCGGCGTTCTCTTACATTGAGCAAGAACATTTGAGAAAAAGCAAAGTTCGTACTCGGGAAAGAAATTGTGAAATGGAAATCGATCAATAGTTTAGCATACAAATTTCCAATAGTCCCATCGAAATTCAATCAACCCGAAAAGAACCATTTGAGTGTAATGAATGTAACGTTCTAAAACAAACACGCTTTTGCAATGAAACCAGAAAAACCAACTTCACTGCGACCTTTTATAGGTTGGGGTATGATTAAGAAGTGATTAAAGGGTAGATGTGATACTGGGAAATTTAAGACATGTTTAATACCTAGAGAATTATGTTTGCCCCAGTCTTAAGGTAGGAAACCCCTTCACGTCCAAGCAGCGCCATATATTACTTATGATGTTGACGCTGAGTAACTGCCGCACACGGCGTGTTGAAAGGTACACTTCGTCTTCCCCCAAATTTGTTACCTTTGCTGCAGCCCTTTTTCAGGTGAAGTTTTGGTGACTTGTGCTCGCGTTTTTCACAGAATTGAGCGAAGCATAAATACAAGTTTATGCGCCGGTTGTTTGTTTTATGTGAAAAGTAGGCGTGTTTGTGTGTTTGTTGGGATTGTGGGTGGCTGTGTGAGTGTGTAAGCAAATGTCATTGACATTTTTGTTAACCATTTTGGTTAATAATTAAGCACCCAGCAGCACACCTACACCAAACTTGTACATACTTCTGCTTAAGATCTTCGTGTTTAATGGGTAACTGGTTTGTCAGCATTTTTTTAGCCCCCACGCAGAAATGAAAATTTTACATTTACTTCGTAGGTCAGTGTCAAGTTGAAAACAATTTTAAGGCTCTTAAGCTCTGGCAAAACTCTTCTAAGTTATCATCTGATCAACAAACAGGCTTTAAAAGTTTTGCAGGACACATTTTAAGTTATATTGTTAGGGCAATTTCCACTTCACTCCACTCCCCCCTAATGGCTGTCATAGCTGCATCTGCCAGTGCCACTGCCTCCTAGATGTTGTTGTCAACGAGTGGAAATGTGTGTTCCCGGACATTGAACCAGAAATTCGAAACACGGCGCATTTGTGCTGCCAATTTTGCCGGCATTAAACGAGCTCTCAAAGCTGGCAAGTATATGGTCCTCTTTACCTCCCCTCGATTTACAAAAATAAACTCTCATGAATACGGGCTGAACTGTTCCGGCGACGTAAAAAGTACCAAAGAATACAAAAAGTTATGTATACGCCGTACTTAAAGTGCAGTTAAGTAATTGTTTTTCAATTTCCTGGAATTTAATACAAAACGATAAACCAGAAGGGGGAAAAGGTTTTAATCTAACTAAGAATTAAGCAGTTTTCTGAGTATTTTGGAAGCGAAATAAAAGCACTGGAATCTTGGATAGTAAGAAAACTTTTTGTAAGAACTTACACAAAAGAACTTGGGCGCTAATTAGGACAGATGAGTGAGTGAGTCCCTTCACATACAAAGAGAAGCTGTTTTTTTTTTTTTTTAAAATTTAAAATTAAATTCGAAAACTAACATATACAATAAAAAAATTAAAAATCTTCATATATTTTTCTTAGGGACAATTTCATTTATGAATTTAAGTTTGAATCAGTATCTTCAACCATGAAAGGAGAATTTGGAAATTCAAAACTAACATTTCGTACCCAGGAAAAGGGGTGTGAAACCGGGGGTAAGGGGGGGGCGTTTTTGTGTTACATTATACCTTCTGGTTTACTTGGGTCATTTATGTCTTAAATTGGTTCACGCAAAAGCCGGGCTCTAAAACTGCCGTAAAAAATTTTTTTTTTTTTTTTTTTTTTTTTTCCAAAAATAATTGAACCGCGAAAATCTAACCTAGAGCTTTTAAAAAACCCTTTAAAAAGTAAGGTGGGTTCATAGGTACAGGATTTTGCTTTTTGCTGATCTGCCCAATACAAATCATTCCAGAATATCCAGTCTGGTCCATGACTTTAAAACACAAAGGGAGTTTCCAGTTACTAAATGTCTCTAATATAAACGTTTCTCCTCAATATAACTTTAGACTGTGCTTTACTCAACCGTTAGCTATTAATTGTTTGCAAAGAAATGTAAAAAAAAGGATAAAGGGGGCCATACTTTTCGGCCGGGGGGTTATCCTTCCTTATCTTTTTTTTTTTTTTTTTTTTTTTTTTTTTTTTTTTTTTTTGTTGTGCCTTCTCTGTGCAAGGGTCGTGGATTCGATTCCGCCTTGGGGGGGGGGGGGGGGAATCTAAAAAAACCGAAAAGTTGGGGATTTTCTTTTGAAAAACTTGCACACTCGGTGGGTCACCTTCTCTAGAATGTCTATGTTACAAATTGCCGTTTCAGCTTGCTCGTTTTTTTTTTTTTTTTTTTTTTTTTTTTTTTTTTTTTTTAAAACCCGTAAACTGTGGAGGCCCTTTCTGAGGGGCGGGGAAAAAAAAAGTCTGAAAAGCACACGCTGTTATTTTTAATACTCTGCGTACCAAAGGGGCACATAGAGTATAATAAGTCCGTATGAAAACATCTCAGATCTCAGCTTAATCAGCATCAACAGCCGAGTCGATAAAGCCCTGTCCGTCTATCTGTCTGTCGTCTACATGTACATTGTAAAGGGTTATTTTAGCTATTATCTTTTTGGCAACAATGGTTTAAACAGCTCACGCACGTTTCGTGTTTTTTGTTTTCACTGTCAACCATCTTCAGTTTGGTCTATAATTTAACCATGAATCGTCTTACAAACGAAGAGGATACAACGCTTGCAAATTATTGAATTTTATTATCAAAATGCGTGCTCTGTTAAGAAAGTTCATCGCGCGCTTCTTCCATTTTATGGTCAGTTTAATCGACCCACTGAAGCGACTATTCGGGCATTGTGGCAAACTTCGCACATTGTTGGACATTAAACCACCAACACGCTTACGTAGAGTGCGAACTGAAAGAAAATATCGCGGCTGTATCGGCCAGTGTTAATATGACCAACAATTATGGAAGTCGCCGTCGCAATTCGGCCTCTGTTACTCAACAACGTGGAAAATTTTGCGGAAGGATTTAGGTGTGAAACCTTTCAAAATACAGCTGGTGCAAGAATTGAAGCCGAACGACCTACCGCAACGTAGAATTTTTGGTGAATGGGCTCTTGGAAAATTGGTCCGACGAAGCTCATTTTCGGCTCAATAGGTACGTAAATAAGCAGAATTGTCGATTTTGGAGTGAATATCAGCCAGAAGCATTGCAAGAGCTACCAATGCATCCAGAAAAGTCACAGTTTGGTGCGGTTTATGGGCTGGTGGCATCATTGGACCGTACTTCTTCAAAGATGATGCGAATCGTAACGTAACTGTGAATGGTGAGCGCTACCGTGAGATGATATCCAACTTTTTTTTGCCCAAAATGTAAGAGTTTGACTTGCATGACATGTGGTTTCAACAAGACGGTGCCACATGCCACACAGCACGCGCACAATGGACTTATTGAGAGGCGAGTTCGGTGAACATTTTATTTCACGTTCGGGACCAGTCAATTGGCCGCCTAGATCGTGCGATTTAACGCCTTTAGACTATTTTTTGTGGGGCTATGTTAAAGCTCATGTCTATACAGACAAGCCCGCTTCAATTGACGCATTGGAAGACAACATTGAAGCATTTATTCGTGAGATACCGGCCGAAATGTTGGAAAGAGTATGCCAAAATTGGACTAAGCGGATGGACCATTTGAGGCGCAGTCACGGTCAACATTTGCATGAAATAATCTTCAAACATTAAATTATATGGACCGTACTATCGATTCAAATAAAGATTTCATGCATTTTCTGAATTTTATGTGTTTTTTTTTTTAAAAACTTTCCTATAGCTCTTAAAAAAATCACCCTTTATATGTTCACGATTGGCTGTGTTCAATGTCTGTCAAACAAAACCTAATTGACTAAACTTCCCTCTTCAGATACAAATGTTGAATGAAACACCTATTTGATCCGTGGGTCAAAACTTCTAACTCAACATCAAGTCAACTCAAAAAGTCTACATATTTTGGGCTGAAATCTCATATTTATACAACCCCAGCTAAAAAACTTTATAAAAATGGATTATTTTATTGCTTTTGGGAACCTTATATTAAATGCCATGCAAGGCATAAAGTTACTTTACATGATGCAACGTTCAATCCTTGTTCTAGCACACTATGTTTGCTTATTATGTACTTACTTCGGGAGGCTGATGTTCCGTAGAATTGCAAATCTTAAATCTAGTAGAACCAAACTGGATGGAGAGACGCGACATTTGCTGATCTAGCACGCATATTGCGCGAGAGCACACAGACTGGAATCAGTGGATGTGCCTCTCTCAGTTTTGAACTTCAGGGTATTATAGACCAAGAGATTGCTAATCAGATAAAGCAACTGAAGTTGGAAATTCTTAAGATTAGCGCAACTTAAAAATAAAAGTTAAGTTTGTTTTAGACTTAGCCCAGTTGTCTTTTGTCGCTTTGAGTTCTCCCCAGCTTTACCACCGATGGTTTTTCGCTTAGATACCGATAGTCCTGTTTGAAGTTTATTTGGTTGACAGCCATCAGTTTACAAAAGTGGATGTTGCAATTTTTAATATAGAGGCACCGTATAGGACTGTCTTACGTGTCTGATTTTAGACTGCTGCATACAAAAGGCATTTGCCAAGGTCGCTGGGTTGTACTTATCTGATAAACTGTTCTTTCAACATCAGCGGTTGGGACTTGAGCCTGATGAATGTTGGTTTTAAGTTCTGCCAACTTAACTGCAATTTAAAGTTGGGCCGATAGCGCATTTGCCAGGACGATCAAGACGTCAGCATAGTCCAGATCTGTAGGGAAAGTTAAATTCGGCTCGAAGTTAACGTTTTAATCAATCTTCTTAGGCTTAAAGTTTGCCCGGCATTTGTCTTTTCGGTGATGAGGATCCCAGTTAAAGCCGCGCATTGCAAACCGAAGAAATCGTTTTTAAAAGTTCTCAATTGAGTAAGTTAACAAGTAAGGATTATTCCGTTGAAATGTCATGCACTTGCACTTCGAAAGGATTAAGTACAGCAGATTGTTCTGGCAACAAATTTATAACAAAATCATTATGTAACATATTAAAAGATTCTATATTATCAACAGAAGAAGAAATTTTTACGTCATCCGCTTATATTAAAACAAACATGAGGTGATTACTTGTCGAAGGTCATCAGATAAACATACTAAAGAACAACGGCCAAGATGACTTCCGATTGCAGAAGGAGACATTCTCATTTAGATGAAGTAGAATTAAATAAGACTAGCCGAGACCGATTTGACAAATACATAGATATATATTCAAGACGATTAGTGAAAGCAAAGGCAAAAGATGATTAGCGGAAACAAACGCTTTGCTGAAGTCAGTAAAAACCATAGCAGATTGCTGCTTTTCTAGAAAAACACGCCGTATGATGGAGGTAAACTTAAGGGAAGTTGGTTGATGCAGAACGACGCGCAATTTCTCAATGTCCGGTTAGTCAACTTTGGTGACGCTGCTTTCTGATGCATGAGCCAGCTTCCTTACCACTGCAGGTGACTTATGTGGAATCAGCGTTCCTTTGATAAGCCGTGCAGATAAAAAGTATCCTTCGCTTTTGCTTTTTTGCAAGCAGTTTTATTCAACTTTTTCGCCAAAAATTACCATCAACATCCAATATCATTCAAAACGAGAGCGTAAGTTAAGGTCGACTTCGATATACCCGTTACTCAGGGGAATAAGGTTTGTGCTAACTAACAGAGCATTAACAGAGCATTGCGACAACCATGTTATGAACCAAACCGGAGGTTAAAATGTCTGTAAACCACGGAACAGAACCAATTCGAATTTTCGAGCGTTTTGCATTCCTGTTATTGCATTTACATTGATGATTATTTGGACATAGTCCCAAAGATTTAAAAATTTTTATTATAAACTTATTTTGGGAATTCAATTTCATTATGAAATCTATCCTCTTTTTCTTGCAGTGATCCGCCCACTCTACCAGCTCCACCATCAACCACAACAACGACAACAACAGCTAGCACTGCTGCAGTTCAAACAGCATCACGACCATTAACGCGTCAGGATTACGCCTGTCTGGATTCCAGTGAGGCACAATCGGACGACAGCCATTTGACACGTGACTCGGTCACGCGGGAATCACAGAACGACGAGCTCTCCTCATCGACACTCGATAAACTAGATGTAAGCACTTTACCGCTGCCAGCGTTACCCAAGAGACGACGTACCCGTTCACGGGCCAGTCCCTCCAAGCGACAACAACAACAGCAGCAGCAGCACCAACATGAAGTCAGCGAAGAGGCCGCCCAAGCGATTGACGAACCAAAACCAAAACCCACAGAGACACGAAAACCAGAGATAAGTCAATCAGCTAGTGCTAGTGCCAAACATCTGTCTGCCACCCAGCAGTACGTTGCCAGGCGACGTGAAAGTCTAGAGGCCTCCAATCGCAG
Source organism: Lordiphosa collinella (assembly GCA_018904265.1). Taxonomy (NCBI): domain Eukaryota; kingdom Metazoa; phylum Arthropoda; class Insecta; order Diptera; family Drosophilidae; genus Lordiphosa; species Lordiphosa collinella. Next base: position 150,082 of record JAEIFV010000719.1, on the reverse strand, counting down.
TTTCAACGAGAAGCTGGAGGCGCGTAGAATGCACTACCACATGGGTGGTGGTGGTGCTGGTGGTTCTAGTGGTGGTGCCGATGGAGTGCCCACTTATTTATTTGGAGAGCACTACCATGGTATACCCATGGTGTCCGGACGCAAAAGTCAATCCCCAGCTTCGCATAAGGAAGAGATCTATCTAAACAAATCTGGCTGGGTGCAGGTGAATACCAAGCGCGGTAGTAGCAATGTGGAGGAGCATCGTGGCGGCTATCGCCGTCTCAACTATGCTCAGCAGAATGGAATGGACCAACGAAATGCCGTACGTGTGGTGCAACGATCAGAGCTGGCACGTCAGGCCCACATAAATAGCCTAAATGAACCCAAATTTGTGGGCTCCAAGGTGGAGGAGCTGATTCAACGCAATGAGGCACGTTTGAGTGGCCTCTCAGCCATGCGGCCGGGCTATAGAATCTTGGATCCACAGCTGGCCAGTATACTCAATGAGCGTCCTGGTTTTCTGCCGGTTAAGAGTCCCAATGATTTGGAATCACCGCCGCCCATTACGCCCATACTATCGCCTCCACCCGCTTTTCAGGACACTAGTCGCTCATCACGTCATGTGGAGCGTCGCAAGCCAAGTCGCCAACAGACGCTGGTGCCAATGATGCCGCCACAGTTGACCACCAATGGAGCTGCTGGCAAAGGCATGGTCTTCTCCCGCAGTTTTGAGTACGACACACGACGGCCCACACCCGCCGATAGCTATGTGGAGACCTTTTCACGCAGTTTCGATGGCAACCTGTCGGAGAGACCCCTACCCCTCCCACCGTTGGCCGTACAACGTGAACGTTCGCCCAATTTCAGCAACTTGACAGGCAATTCACCAAATTATCTGACCAAGCGCGATGGGGGCGGCAGCAGCGGCTCGCTACGCAGTCGAGATAACTCACCCAAATATCTGCAGCCCATACAAACCACCGCCTATCTGAATGCCTCCGTAAAGGAGGCACCACCGGCTTACAGTTTGACCAGTGCCAGCGCCGCCGCTTCCAGCGGCAGCAGCAACAATCAGGCCAAATATTCACCCCGTACACGCCATGAACGAGCCTTTGAGCGCTCCAAAAGTCACAATGTATTGGGACGTTCACGCAAATCGCAATTCAGTCGCATGGGCAGTGCCGGTGGACCGCCTCCAGTGCAGCCACCACCCACCACGAGCATGGGAATGTCGCGTTTCCGGAGCTTTGATACGACCATCAGCCAGCGCCTTAATTCATGCGACAGCGGTGCGCGTTCAGGTGAGTGGTGGGAGTGGAAAGGTGGGAAAAAGGGGAAGTGCACGGAGAGAAAAACGCTTGAGTGAAGCAAAAATCTAATGTCAGAGCTGTAAAATTAAATTACCTTAGTCATTTATCTATTCAAATGTTCACCCACTCACATATACATCCATTTACTCATTCACCAATTCATCCATTTACCCGTTTCCCATTCCATTAAACCATTCACTTACTCGCCCAACGAGTAGATTAGCGCATACACTATTTCCCCATTTACTCATTTATTTGCTTATTAAACCATTCACCCAATCATCCATTCATTAGCTTATTCACCCATTCATTCATTCGCTCTCTCACCCATTCACTCATCCACCAATTACCCATTCACAAGTTCACATATTAACACTTCCACTCATTCTCCGATTCAAGCATTTACTCATTCACCCACTTCTTATTTACCCATTTACCCATTCATTTATTCGTTAACTCATTAAGCCATTAATCCAAGGGACCAGGGTTCAAGTCCCTGCTCGGGCGCCATGTAAGGAAGCGTTTTCTAAGGCTGGGGTCGGTCTCAGTCTAGCCAGGATCACTTCCAAACTTAATTTAGTCAAATCGCGCACATCTAATTAACAACAAGTCATGGCAACATATCCTTCGGTGTTCAAAGAAGTCCTTCCGTACATCCTACCAAGTGAAAATCAACGAGTCCTTTATCCCTGATCAAGAAACACCAACGAGTCCTCCGCGGTTCAAGGAAGTCCTTCCTACTAAGTTAAATCCAGCAACGAATTCTCCAGTGCTCAAAGAAGGCAGTCCAGTTACAGCAGCCAACGCAAGCCTTTCGGTGCCACCTACCCAGTGTAATATACAACGCGTCCTTCATTATTAATCAAGGATCAAGTTAACTTATTCATATACTCATTCATATTCATATACTCACTCATTCACCCATTCACTCATGCATCCATTATCTATTTACCGATTCGTCCATTTACCCTTTCACCTATTAATTCATTGGCAAATTCTAAGATTCACCTATTTACCCATTCAACAATTCACCCCTCTACTTAATGGCTCATTCACAAGTTCACCCATTAAACTATTCACTTATTCCTCCATTGCCCCATTCACCCAATTACCATTCATATCCATTTGCCTTATTACCCATTTACCCACTACCCATATTCGATTTCGAAAAGCCGAGTCTGGATGACAATCCAATAATATATATTAGTAAATTAGCAAGGTTCCTAAGAAAAGAATTTAAAGTAGTTTTTGGAATGAATCCGGTCTTAGGTTCGGGTGGCTATTAATTTGAAGATTCAATTCACAGCTCGATTCAAAGGACCATCTTCTTCTTCTAGTTCCGATCCCTTGTGAGATACAGGGCATCAAACACTCCTCTCCTCCAGCGAACTCTGTTGTTGGCCGTCGCTTTCAGTTCTCCTCAATTTTTCCCGATGCCTTGCGCCTCTCTATCGACAGTCCTCATTCAAGTATCTTTGGGTCTGCCACGTGACCGCCCGCCTTCGTCCAACGGGTTCCATTCCATTGCCTTCCTTGCGATGTTGTTCTCGCTTTTTCGCAATGTATGTCCTATCCAGCTCCATTTCATCCTGCGTATTATGGTGTCGACCCTCTCCATATCCGCTCGCTTAAGTAGCTCAGAGTTCCGTATTCTGTCAGGCCAGAATATGCAGAATTTTTGGAGTTTCGACTCTATGGAAATTTTAATTTTCCAAGTGTAAGAACCGTATAGCAGCACTGGGATTACGTTGAACTTGAATAGCCTGAATTTGAGCCAGTGTGGATAGGTCGAGCATCGCCAAACAGCTGTGTGTTTCCCGGATATTTGGTGTAAACTAAAATAAGCTATGTACAACTTGACAAAAGCCCCCGGGCCCGAAATCCCCTTTTGATATTGTCGAGTCACGCAGCCAAAACAACATAGTAATTAATTCGTAATTAATCTTGTGTTGCAATTTAGCATAGCTAAAGTTCATTGCAAACGAATTTACTTAATACACTCGGTAGTTCACTTAACTAGCGGACTTCTCCTTTTCGTTATCTCGTTTCGCCTCGGACTCTGTCCCAAATCTTGCTTTTTTCGCTTTAAACGAAATACTAAAATTGATTGAAAACTGTTGTTTTTATTGGACTATTCTGTGGTATATATAAATTAACAAAAAGCTTGTAAGACAAACATCGAACACATGTCATTAGAGCGCACTTCTTGTGTATGGAAAATTTAAGGTCATACTGGCGCCCCTTGATTCGCTAGTTTCTGTTGTCTTATTTGGAGAGCTTCGTGGAGTACTAACCTGGGACGCTGATCAAAGGGGCCAAAAGGCAACTCACGTTTTGTGTTTTCACCAATAAAAAGCACTTAGATGCTAGCTAACACCTGCTCCATCCGTAAAGTAATAGATATCCATGGAAAGGCTTAGAAATGTCTAGTATGCAATTTCCCTAATATGATAGACAGTCCAGACTGCACAGCTCAATATAATGGTAGCTCTGCCTATGATTTCGGCTAGTATATTGTATTCCAGGTCTAGAAAGACTGTCCTAAAAAAGAAACTCCTGGCTTCTTATTTGTAAAAACCATTTTTAGAATTAAATCTTTTCTGAATAAAAATCTTTTAAAATCAAGAAAACAATTTTTCTTAAAAGATAAGTCTATTTTCTAAAAGTCATGAAAATTTTTTCCTTATTAAAGAAATATTTTCAATAGTTTAAATTATTTTCTTAAAAAAAAAAATTTCCAAAATATTGAGACAAATTTTTCTTAATAAATAACAACCAATTAAAATAATTAAATTTAACGCACCCGGTCGGGCACAACCACGACAACTTTCCACCCATCGTCACCACACAAAAAAAATATTATAATAAATTAATTTTTTTTTTTGTTTTGGTCGAGTTCAGTCGGGTCCTTTTTAAAATAATTTCAACAAAAATCCTATTCGTTTCTTAAAAATTGCAAGTCTCAGCAATTCCGATCGAAATAATACGAAAACGAGAACAGGCCTGATAGATCTTTAAACATTCCTCGTGCTCCTAAATTTTGCCGAATCGGTTTAAAAAAGAAGAAATCAAGAAATCTCATAATTATCGTTTGTACTTAATTGGTTTTCTCAGTGTCGAAAAGTGCATCTTTCCCACTCGTATCATTCCATCGACTGACTGCTTTTTGTACAAAATTCATTGAGTCGCAATTTGAGAATTGAAAATGTCTTCCTGATTTTGGTAGCATGTTGCCAGCCATCCATCCTTTGAGATCCATCAGGTCTGATTGTACTCATCATCATCATTATTTGCCGAGTGCAAAACTGAAGCAAAATGTGCATGCTGTGCGAAAATGCTTCCACACACACACACACACTCGTTTCAACCCACTCCACATGTCCAATTCAATTGCGAAAATGTCTGTCACTTTTGTGTACTTTTTCTTGGCTTTGGCTCTCTCTCTCTCTCTCTTGTAACCAATATGACCTTGGTCTGGTCTGGACTTGGCTCTTGTGTGTGCTGCCTGCACATTGACCATCATTTGGCTACCCACTTTGACTAATGCCCATTGGCATACAAAATCATTTGGCCAACCTAAAACCAACCTAATGGAGGAAAAAAGGAAATCTATGATCATCAAATGGCTTCGCATTTTTTGTTCATTTTCTGGCTAATAGTGGGCAATTTATCAATTAATTAGAGTCACTTTGGTATGTTTTTGGAAAGAAAGGACACTTGGAGTTTGGACGCCCATAACTGGCCTTGGAGACTTGTTTGTTTTACACTAAATATCGACTTCTTTAAAGATCCCGTTGAAGTGTTGGGCCATAAAGTGTACTGGAGGTGCAAATAGAATGCTTTCATATCGACCATTTAAGCAAGAGTCCAAGAATGAACTCTTTTGAGACTGTTCTTTTTTTTTGCTTTCGCCTAGTGACATACCAAGGACTGCAACTTGTTGCCGGGTAGTACAGGTGGCATAAAGTAAAACGCATGACACCGCGTTATTGTTCGAAACTTAATAAAAATAGTTTCATTTAAAACAACAAAAACTCCTGTTTGTATATGCAAACATTTTTGGACTTCTGCTTCAGACGTGGCGACCGTTTGGCTGCTCACTGAGTACAAAGTCCAATGGAGGCCACACACTTACAAATGGGAATGGCTGTCTTAGGCTGTCTTTTTGGTGTTTTGCGCGCAAGCTGCCTTTGGAATTCCCAAACAGTTTTGCCGTCGCTGGCATGGAGAGGCTGCTCTTTGGATAGACATTTCAGGCTCAAGATCGCTGATGAGTGAGGATTTGGTCCCTCATGAAACGCGTCCGATCAAACCTAAAGCCTCCTTTGTTGTGGTGTGTGCCTCTGTTTAAAGTTATGCCAATAGCATAACAAGACCTCGAGCCAGTAAAAACTGCAAGTAAAACTTGGAAGTCTAAAATTGGGTCTCTTGACCTGCTTCTGGCATTCTTGGCCACTCCTCCCGCATGCTTCGCAAAGACGTAGGGGAGTCAAAGGTAACCCGCAATATTTTCGGGTTGTTGAGGGTGGGTATGCTCTGGCCATTAATGTGGATGTCGGGCTTTTGCTTTACTTCCTTAGTCCATGCGGTCAGCAGCGTTGCTGAGGATTTGTTAGCCGATTGCAAGAGGTTCCTACTTGTGAAGTAGTTTGCCAAGGTAGGCAGGTAATTATTTAGTCGCTCTTCCAGAACTTTGACCTCTTTGCCCGATGTTATGTCAGTACAGACTTCAGCGTACGATACCATCTTAACCTCTACTAGTGGTGTTGGCATTTTGGAAATGTAGAGGTTAAGTAACAGGGGCGAGAGGACTCCTCCCTGGGGTACTTCCTGTTTGAGCTTCTTCGAAATTCTACTTGTAACTGCCTTCCTGAAAGGCAGCCACCTCTTAGTGCTGTTCGGCAAAGTGCTATCTACCATATTAAAGGCCTTTGATAGATCGAGCTCCACAATTATCGACCTTTCATGGGGCCTTTTACTGTTTAGGCCAGTTGAAATGGAAGTTGCCAGGCGATGATAGTGTGATCGGTCGGTAGGGCGATCCTTTTTCCCATGTTTCCCATGCCCGTTGTATTACCGGGTACAGTAACTCCACCGCGGTATCCGATATGCCGTCAACCCCTGCTGCTTTGTTGTCGGGCATCGATTGGATGGCCCATAGGATCTTGAGTTTAGTGGGTCCTGATGTCCTTACCCTGTGGTGACTTGAAATATGTTGCAGCTAGATAAAGAGTCGAGATGCAACACAATGAAACTCTCCTTTCCAGTTGTTAGGTATTTTCCATCTGTGTCTTTCATTGGGTGCTCCGCATTCGTCTTTTTATCAGATCGCAGTTTGCTATGCGATGAGAGCCGGCAACAACAATCAAGCTCTTTCTGAGCTGAGAGCACAGAGCTGGGAGTTGTTTGCTGATCTCGGCTTTCAGCTGAGCTCAAAGCAAGCTCTTGGATCTGAGATGAGAGTAAAGAGTTGTGGGCCCGCTTTTTGAGCAGAGAGCAAGCTCTTGGTTTTGAGCTGAGAGTAAAGAGCTGCGAGTTGTTTGCTGAGTACTGCTTTTGAGTTCCGCTTTCAGCTGAGCTCCGAGCAAGCTCTTGGTTTTGAGCTGAGAGTAATGAGCTGCGAGTTGTTTGCTGAATCCTGCTTTTGAGATCCGCTTTCAGCTGAGAGCCGGTGTTGACTTTATGATCTTCCGAGCTTGAGCCAGCTCTAAGCAAAGAGTAAAGAGCTGCAAGCTGTAAGGAAGCTTTCTGGGGCTGGGGTATACTCAGTCAGGCCAGGGGCCGCCTTATTTAAAAATTTGTAAAGATGCCGGGAAAGGGGCTAGAAAAGATCACCTTGTTTGGTTAGGTCCTCGAAACGGGGGTCCGTTCGGACACAATTTACTACCGAGGAGGCGTGGGTGAAAACAAAAGGTGAAATTCTCAGGCAGATGCCTGCCCGTACGGCCAACCGGCTCGTTCACCCGGAGATCTTCCGCTGCTTCCTTCTTCAGAGGGTCGGCCGGGCTGGTACTCAGGTACTGCGTCGTTGGGGGACTTGCACTCGCGAGGTGTTCTGAAGGGAGCGAATGGAGACAGCACTGTAGGTTGCTAGAGCATTAATTTTAAAATATGATTTCCAAAGGAATAAATAACGGTGAGATTAAATTTAGAAACAAAATATTAAGACACTACAAGTTAAATATTGGTACGATTGAAAAGTTAATTATTAAAAAATAGAGGGGGGTGATGAGGTGGTCGTACAAATTAGGAGTTATCAACAAAAAAGAAAATAAAAGATAAAGATAAAGTAGGAAATAAAAAAATAATAAAAAAAAAATAAGAGAAAATATAAGAAAATCAGAAAAAATAACTAAAATAACACAAAAGTAATAGAGAGTATAACAGAATATAAATCGGAACTGAAAATAGAAAAATAAAAAAAAGGTGGTTTAGAAAAAAACAGAGTGAAAATAAATAAAAATAAAAGTGAAAAAAATATAGGAATCATTAGAGAATGTAATGAAAATTGACCCAGAAAAGTGACAGGACTACACAATGAAAAAGAAAAATAAATTAAAAAAATATAATAAAACCGGGTCGTTTTAAAGCATTTATTTATTTCGTTAAAATAAAATTAGACGGGGCTCGACCTTTCGCTGCTGAAGCCACGAACTGATTAATTGCCCGTTCCCTTTTTGGCGAGTCTTGTACCCGGCTGCTGCTTAGCACAGCGCTCGGCTCTGCTGCTGCGCAGTCGGCTCAGCTTGGCGATCGGTCGCGAGTTTTCTTCGTGTACTGCCGCTCTTGCTCTCTTGGCTGCTGCATACTCCCTTCCCCTTCTGCCCTCCTTAGCTGCTGCCGGTTGGGGTGGGTTTCGCAGAAACTGACTATCTCCTTCATGGAGCAATGCTTAACCCTTCAGTGGGCATGAAAAATAGGAACTTAACCAGAATCTAGGTGGTAAAGTGGCTCGAAAATGATTCCCACAAAGCCGATTGTGTTCCGACCGAATAACTAGAGCCGATCTTGACTTTTCAACTTCCGAGCGATGCCGACTTTGTCTCCAAGCTCTCGAGTCAGAGCAGGTCTTGAATTTTTAAGCTTCCGAGCTTAAGCCGGCTTTAGCTTCCAGTTCTCGAGCTGTGGCTCGCTGCTCAGAGCTGAAAGTAAAGAACTTAGATCAGTTTGTTGCTCTAAGTTCTAGACTATCACCTCAGAGCCGAGATCTGTGGTTCACGAGCCAAGAGCTGGTTGCCAGCTGTGGGAGCTGATCTTGACTTTTTCAACTTTCAAGCGGGAGCCGGCTTCGTCTTCCGGCTTTCGAGCTGTGACTCGCAGCTGCGAGCTCAGAGCCGGTCTTGATTTTTTCAACTTGTGAGCTAAAGCTGATTTCAGCTCCCTCTTCTTAAGCTGTGGCTTGCAGTTCAGATCTGAGAGCTAAGAATTTAGATCTGTGGGTCACGAGCCAATAGCTGTTTGCTAGCTCCCGGCTCTTAACTTTAGACACAACTTCCATAGCAACTTAAACCAATCTCTGCCTCTTCTATTCCCACACAGACCTATCCAATGACGAGCTGGACCACGATGATGTAGGCTCAACCGAATTTCTATCGACCAATAGCTATCAATTTCCTCATGTGACCACGGATAGCGTGAGCATTTCCCCCTTCAAGACGCAGCGTCAGCGTTCCCTCACCCCCGATCGCAATGAGTCGCACAGTTCGTCGAGCAGCCTACGGAAACAACGTTCGCTGACACCCGAATCACGTTCCCTAACCCCAGAAGAGCGTCGCAAGAAGGGTTCACAGCTATCATTAGTGGGATCACGTCAAAACTCCAGCTCAAGAAGTAACACGCTGGAGAGACGTCAAACCACGCCCAATATATCGCGTAGTTCGTCTAGTTCAAGCTATAGTGGAGGAGGAGAAGTGCCAGCTAATGGCACAGTTGTAGTCTCCACAAATCTGGGAGCCAATGGAGCAGCTGGTGGAGGTGGTGGTGGTAGTCGTCGTAGCATAAATAGTCGCAGTCAGTTGACCAAACAACAAACAGAACAGGAACATCGCATCAGGAGATCAAGGTAAGTGGGGGGGAAAATGAAAGAAGCAGTGCAAAATCTAGGGATATTTTATACTTTTCAGATCTCTGCAGTTGAGCGAGCGCTCTCCAAATCGTTCCCACAAATCCATAGTGTGTGTAAGTGGTCCCTCTGTGCAGCCCACGCCAGCTGTCTATCAAACGACACGCCTGGCCAGCGGAGCTGTGTTTCCACCCACCATACGAGCCAAAATAGTGGCCAACTCCAATGGACCCGTGGCTAGACCACGTCAGAATGTGGACATAGACAAGGCTCGCTCCTTTGACTTTGACTACAACAATTTTAATCGTGGTGGAGCCGCCGGTGTACGTACGTCGGCCCATACCAGCGGAAGTGGCGGAGACAGCGGAAGCAATCAAAATCTGCGCATAGAACGAGAGACGCGCTCCTTTGATGAGGACTATCGTGAGGCTTTAATCAACAACAACAATGGCTCTACTAGCAACACAGTGGGAGTAAGGTTCTTGCAGCCAGGCGGGAGCAGTGAGACCGCTGCCGTTACAGTACCATCCTCCTCCTCGTCGTCATCTCGTCTACGTAAAACCAACTCTCCCGTCTCCTCCCGCTCACCACAATCATCGGGCTCGTCGTCCAACAATCTTCATCTACCGCCGCGTCAATCTAGCAGCCCGCAAAGCTATGGCACCCGTCTCTGTGACCATGAGCTTACCTACGAAATGCTACGCAAGTCTCCCATCATGAATTTCCGACGCGGTGATAGCAGCGACTATGAGCTGCCCGTCGTGATGCTGCGTAACCGGGAGACCATCAATTCGGGCGGCAATAGTGAGCTCAATTTTATGAGCAATGAAACGCGAATTTATGAGCATCCCACAACTGTGATGAAACCGCCACGTTCCCTGCGACAAAGTCCTGGATCGCGGGAAGACCTGATGCTAGACGTGGCCGTGGGTGTGGGCGGAGATTACATTTACCGGCAGGCCACAGCGGCAGCTGCTCAACCCAGAAGTAGCAGCAGGTACTAAACTAATTAACTAAACTAAAACTAAAAAAAACGCACCAAGGCCTCGTCTGTAGGCCCAGACTTTTCTCTAACCAAATTCTAAATCTAATCCTTAACCTAACCAAGAGCAAGAAAAGACTTAACTAGTTTGAAGAAGTAGCAGGTAATGGAATGTTAGCGGTGGTAGTCAACTCTAGGTATTAACCCCTTCATCATCATCATCGTCATCGTCAACTACAAACAGAAGTTATTAAACCCACAGCAAAACCCTCAACAACACCTGCGACTATTGGCCACGTTGTGGTGCTTGTCAACAACTCCCAAAGACCCCCAAACCATCGATGCCGCCTGAGCAGCCTCATGTCTCTATGGTAGCCATTAATGGACCCCAGTGGACCCTCTTATGCAGTGGTGGTGTCCATCCACCACCACCAAAGAAGCAGCAGACAGCCATTGTTAGACCACGCGTTATACCACTGGCCGCCACTTCCCTCGTCCTGCTAGGAGGTGGGGCAGAGAGTACAAACGAAAATAGACCAGAGCCGCCGCAACAGCCGCCGGATTTGAGTGCCTTCAGGTGAGTTTGTTGTTTTTCGGCAACTGTCACGCCATGTGAAGTGAGCCATAAAACGTACACTTAAGTGCCCATCAAAATATGACAGCTATCAATGCGAATTAAGAGCGACTACGAAGAAAAAACATAAATCTCTGCTTTCAGTAGCTCCGTGATACAAATTGAAGCGAAAGATGACGAGAAACCAAAGTGGAAACGGAAACGTAGTCAATCATTGCCTAATCTGCTGGTGCTGTCATCAACCAACGAAGCTTTAGAGAGGTAAGTTCAAGTTTTGTTATTATTTCTATGAAAAGGCAGCGGCAACTCAGCGGCATGTGTGAGCACGAAAAACTACAGCCTATCCCAGCAGGCAAAGTTAGGAGGGAAAGGAGCCGAGTTTAAGAGCTTTTTTGGGGAAACACCAGAATTTGAGGGAGCATATTCAGTGCTCTCTAAGCACGGGCTCACAAAAAGCACTTATGTCTTAGCATTTTTAGAGTGGAAGTAGGCTGGTAATCGAAAATTTTGTTTTGGTTGGATGTTTTGCTTCAAGTGCCTAGAAAAGTAACTTCTGTGTGCTTTATTGGTTGGGTGAAAGCACTTATATCTGTATCTGAAAGAGTCAGATTAGACTCAGAAATCGTCCACATTAAGTGTGACCGTTTTCATAGGAAAAAACGCTCATCCCGTAGCCTTTTTTGTGCACATTACGACGGTGAATGCTCATAAAAAAGTGTCAAAAAGTGGCAGTAGCATAGATACTCACGCATAGCACAATTGCAACAACTACTTTGTATGTTTTCTCTCCCTTTTATTTCTCTCCTACGCCTCTTGCAAGATTGAACATCAAATGTGTACACTGTACAACCACCAGCACACACACACCGCACAAGGCAATAATCGGTTTTCTACCCAGTCGGATTTGTCGGAACATGGTTCCCAAAAGAATGCTGTGGAGAGACTGGTTTTCCTCCCCAATTGTCCAAGTTAAAACCAACCAAATGAAATCAGCACGTTAATTGAGTTCTCGTATGCAAGTGACTGGCCTCCACTTTACAAAATTAATGCAAGCGTCGCTAGCACTCTTTATTCTCCTCTTTTCCTCTGACACCATTTCTTTCTGCTTGTGGGCTTTGCATAACTTTATTTTGTTACTTTGCCGCAAGTTTTTGCCCTTCACTGAAACAATGAGCTAGCTTTTGCCATACTGAAAGCTTCAAAATGGCTCCCTCACAGTGTTGCCCCAAAAAAGTGATCAGCATTTTGAATGTGTGCTTAAAATGAAAATCCTGCTGAGCGGCTGTTGCCTCTTTTGGGGTAGTTAATGCCTTAGTCTTTCCTGTCAGAGAACGAAAGATGTGCTCTGAACATAATTTTGATGTGCGGTTGCTAGAAAACTGGTCTTCTTGGTCGTCCTCTTCGGCCGGCTTTGCTTAGGTCTATTGTTTTCCATCGTCCATACGGGTCACATGTCCTATCCATCGTTATCACTGTAATTTACAAATTGGGAACAAGCTTCGACCAACAAACATCAAACTATACAGAAACTTTGAAGAAAATGAATTTTTTTATAGTTATCTTAATTTTTTGTCACCTGTCAATGGCAACTTTCTTTTAGATTGATAGAAGAAAAGAATGATTCTTAACAGATATGGGAGACATAGATCAAAGCCAGTATGTGGGCACTATAGGAGCGTGGAAACTACCCAACAACAAATATAACTAAAATTGGCTTACATTTTCTAGGTAGGTAGGTGGTTCCGGCTGGCCCCGAATCCTTTTGCACTTGGGGTGTGCAAATGATTGAATCTCAGCTTGGATTTTTGATGAGGTGCTCCTGAGTTTCTACACTAAGAAAAAACTTCGTTCCAAAACATAGCCCAAGCGGACTTCTCTTTGAACGATTTCGTTCGTCCGACGTCAACGACAAAACACCAGTTGTTCCACATCCGTTCATAAAACATGAACGCAGTGTGCATTTCACTTAATTGTCCCGGATTTCCCATTTTTTGGTCAAATTTTATCTCCACGCTACATTACAAACGAACGCGTTCTGTTGGTTTTTGCATTCATGCTGGTTTGGAATTCCCAAGCAGTTATAAAGGGTAATTTTTTAAGAGCTATAGGAAGAGTTATTCTAAGAGAAACATAAAATTCAGAAAAATGCATGTAATCTTTTATTTGAATTTGATAGTACGGTCCATATAATTTAACTAGCAAGTGCCCGGCTTGCTTCGCCTCGCCGCCGTCAGTTAAGTAACTTAGCGATATCGGTATCAGTTTTTCTTTTTCCGTCTTGGGGTTGAGTTTCACAAATTTGAAAATATTTGACCGTAGCTGCACATACATCGGCTCAGCAGAGATTAACTCTTATGCAACGCCTGCGGTTAAAAAAAAAAATCTCACCTGACATTTCCGATCTTGGAGGTGGAGTTTTTAAAATGAAAGCTTACAATCAAAATTTGATAAAGATCCGCCCGAGTAAGGATTGGCCTTGAACACACATTTCGGAGTATTTTTACAATTCTAACTATTTTGTTGCAAATTTAGATTTGAGCAACCATTTTCGGCCAATTTCTTCTACATAGAAACCTTCCCGGGCAAGCGTCTAACCAATCCCCAAAGTTTCACTGAAATAAAGAACTTCCACATCAGGTCCATATCCTACCTCCGAGCCCACACCTCCACGGCCTCCCAGGTCCAAGGTCCAGCACACACAACTGGGACAATGAAAAACTGAATATTTTTATAATTTTCTCAGTAAGGTCATGGCCACCTTTTATAATTCAGATATCTTCAACCCTCTCAACCTTTACCCACCAATTCCCGCCAAGAGGGTAGATTTTCCAGAAGACTGGTATGCAGTCATTGTTGAATTTTCATATAGATCTTTTGAAAATTAGTTTGACCCCTATCCGATGATAAACAAAAAATTTGCATACAACAGTTTTTCGCCCATTTCTCGACTTTTGGGGTAGACTTTTCCAAAAGTTGAAAGTCACGTTGATCATATTTTTTATGAATAACTTTGAAAATGAGTTTGGAGCTAATCGCTGCGAACTAAAATTCAACTCACACAACCTTTACCACCCAATTTCCACCAGGAGGGTGAATTTTCCGGAAAATTAGAATGCAGTCATAGTTAAATTTTCATATAGATCTCTGAAAAAATAAATATGATCGTATGAAAATCAAAAAAGTTCCATACAACAGTTTTCTTTGAATTTTTCACATTTCCCGACAGAATTTTCCAAAACCGTTTCTTAGTACTCACTTTCAGCATAAGATAAAACTAATGTAAACAATTCAGCTTTCTATTATGGTTTGTCCTGTGCGACGGTCACCAGTCAGTCAGAAGTTTATATAAAAATAGTGTTTGAAGATTATTTCATACAAATGTTGACCGTGACTGCGCCTCAAATGGTCCACTCTTTCCAATATTTCTGCCGGTATCTCACGAATAAATGCTTCAATGTTGTCTTCCAATGCGTCAATTGAAGCGGGCTTGTCTGTATAGACATGAGCTTTAACATAGCCCCACAAAAAATAGTCTAAAGGCGTTAAATTGCACGATCTAGGCGGCCAATTGACCAGTCCCGAACGTGAAATAAAATGTTCACCGAACTCGCCTCTCAATAAGTCCATTGTTGCGCGTGCTGTGTGGCGTGTGGCACCGTCTTGTTGAAACCACATGTCATGCAAGTCAAGCTCTTGCATTTTGGGCAAAAAAAAGTTGGATATCATCTCACGGTAGCGCTCACCATTCACAGTTACGTTACGATTCGCATCACCAGCCCATAAACCGCACCAATCTGTGACTTTTTCTGGATGCATTGGTAGCTCTTGCAATGCTTCTGGCTGATATTCACCCAAAATCGACAATTCTGCTTTATTTACGTACCCATTGAGCCAAAAATGAGCTTTGTCGCTGAACACAATTTTTCGGTAAAAAACGGAGGTCTTCGGCCAACTTTCCAAGAGCCCATTCACCAAAAATTTTACGTTGCGGTAGGTCGTTCGCCTTCAATTCTTGCACCAGCCGTATTTTAAAAGGCTTCACACCTAAATCCTTCCGCAAAATTTTCCACGTTGTTGAGTAACAGAGGCCCAATTGCTGCGAACGGCGGCGAATCAATAATTGATGGTCATCATTAACACTGGCCGATACGGCTGCGATATTTTCTTTAGTTCGCACTCTACGTGGGTGTTGGTTGGTGCCAACAATGTAAATTTGGTGCGAAATTTAGTCACAATAGCCCGAATAGCCGCTTCAGTGGGTCGATTAAACTGACCATAAAATGGAAGAAGCGCGCGATGAAATTTTTTAAAAGAGCACGCAGTTTGATAATAAAATTCAATAATTTGCATTCGTTTTGTAAGGCGCGTTTAAGGTGATTCATGGTTAAATTATAAACCAAACTGAAGATGTTTGACAGTGAAACAAATCACGAAACGTGCGTGAGCTGTTTAATTCAGTGTTGCCAAAAAGATAATAGCTAAAAAATCACCCTTTATATAGGGTTGGCCATTCTCGACGGACCCACGTTATTTTAGAAAAGATCCAAGAAAAACAAAATTTTTTTCTGTTCGAGATAAAAATCATAATATGTCTCGTAAATAGTCGCCGTTTTTGGAGCATTTTCCATGGTTTTGCCCAACAATTCGAATGGCGGATATCGTTTTTCGGATCTTCCAGGGTCCTTGGAAGGTTCATGTAAGCCATTGATTTCAATTAGCCCCACAAAAAGAAGTCAGGGGCGTCAAAACTGGTGAATATCCATTTTTTGACCAGTGAACAATGACCCCAAAAAATCGATTGTAGCGCGACTTGTTTGTGGTGGAGCGCCATCTTGTTGAAACCAGTAGTGCACTCCACGCTTTCGGCGAACAATTGGGATCAAAAAATTGGTTTTCATATCGCGACAGTAACCGTTTGGCCAACTTCATCTTTGAAAAGAACGGCCCCATCACCATTTTAGAACCAACGCCGCACTAAACAGTGACATTTTCATCGTGAAGAATACTTTGAGGATTTTTAGTGGCATAAATACGGCAATTTTGTTTGTTTACCGTTCCGTTCATCGGTCATTATGTTGAGTTTTCACAATTGACTTGATTTGTTGAGAGTAAATTTCATCAATCTGAGAACGTTCGCGTATCTTGTACTGTCTAATTATCTTAACTAATCTATTTAATTAGTCGATCTGGTATCGCTGTCAAAAGTTATTGTGTTGCCACTTGGGTACGTCGAATATGGCCAACCGAGTACACATAGACTTTGGGCTGTCTTTTGTGCAAAAGTCAGTAGCTTGCTACCAAAGTAGTAGTAGTAGTATCGGTCGTAAGAAGCCAATGCATGACACTAGGTGGCCCCAAGTACTGTTTAGCATGTTCTCGGATGCGTAGAGCTCATTGGTTGTCTTAGGGCCTAGGCTTCTCCTGTGAATATGTTGCGCTACTTTATTAACCTTATTACCCTGTCCAAAAATGTAGCTCCGGACCTCAGACTTCACACACAAGAAGTCATCTTAACGCAGGCGACCATCGTGCATGCGCGTGACAGTGCGACAAATCGGAGTTAAGAATGCAGTCATATGTAAAGCACTCAGCTTGCAAATAGCCCGCTGCACAGTGGTCGGGCTTGTATGGAGCCGCGGCCATAAATACTTCTAGATGTGCTATCGCTATGAAACTTTTACCAAAAATCTATAAAAATATTATAAATATTTGTTACAAAAATTGGCCAGATCGCACCACTATATCCTATAGCTTCCATAGGAACGATTTTTTTCAGTGGTCATAAATTCATTTCTTGTAATCATAACAGGCTGAACTTTTTATTGTAAGTTATTTACAAACTTGGACCTGTAATATAAAAAGTGTGGGAGTGATTACTCACTCCACCCCCCACGCAAACCTTCCCAAAAAAGTTATAACAAACAAAACGAACCATAATAAAAAATAATATAATTTTTAATTGGTTTCATCAAGTAACGAAAGAGTTGACTCTAGTAGAGTTGACTTTTCCTCATACTTAAGTGTTCTTTGTCCACTAATAAATGGATCAGAACTTAAAAGCAGTCTGTTAAATAAGTCTGTATTTGAGAAGGTCCTTAAAATTTTGCGTGTATGTTGCAGTCGGAATTTTTTAATGTCCTTAATTCTTGCTTCAGCGGCTTCTTCTGAAAGCTCTCCAATTGAAAGCAAAGAATGTTTTATAATGTCAGGAGCATGAAGTAAAACTTTATGAACCGATGGGGGGAGATAAAACCAGGGGTACTTGTCAATCAGCTGCTTTGCGGTTTGAAGAGCATAGTCACCAAATTTTACTGGATTTATCTTGTAGCCCGAAGATAACGCTTGCAACAAAGTTGAGACTCTGATTATTAAGTCTTTTTCAATTCCCATAATGTCGGCTGATATATCAGGATTATTGAAGAATTTTCTGGCTGTGTTGCCATCATTCGAAGATCCACTTCCTCCAGCTCTTGGTTTATCTACTATTAGACCAATTTTGGCCCTGAACTCATTTTGGATAAATGTTTTTCGTAATGAAGTCTTATCTTTAGCCTCTTGTGATCGAATTTGCCATTTTTTTTTTCGTCTAATCTGTACGATAAGTGAATAAAATACTCAAAAAATCGAATATACGCATGAAGTGGTGAAAGGCCAAACTCAAATCGCTCCTCACGAACTTCTTTTTTTAAACAAATATCTAGATTATTCAACAACAACAACAAACGACAACACAAACCAACAAACGGCAAGAAACAACAACACACAGCAGAAGCACGAGCTTTTTTTAAAATTGAGGTTAGGTTACCTTTTCGTATATGGCAAGCCGCACGGCACCTTACGGCACTTAATTTAAACTTACTTATTTTCTTAAAATGCTTAAGAATATTATACAAAAAGATTTGTTCATCCCCAAGAATCCCTTCACAACTAAAACTCTAACCAAACACAGAAAAGACAAACTAAGAACTTTCACAATTATGTACTAAATACAATAATGATTTACACAAAACACAACATATACTACATATAATTTTTGTTGTAAAAAAGAAAGTTAATACCTTTATTTAAAATATTAATCACTTTCATTGCACAAGCACTTGTTTTAAATAAGTTTAACAAATTTTTTACGAAGAGCTTCGCTTGCAGGTTGCTTACGCTGCAATACCCAATGAATATCATGCTCTCTCTTTCGATGCTATTCTTGAAGAGGACAGATAGAGCAAAACAAAAATATGAATAAATTTGAATAGCTAGACCAATTATAAATAAGAATTGGTACATTTAAAGTCAACATTTTGACTTTGTTTTTTTTTATTTTTGGCCTATGGGAGCGACCACTGTGCGCTGGTGCAAATGGTAAGACCATTAGCTTAGAATGGCGAAATGCATTTGTACCCTGATCTAAATTGGTCAACAAATGTGCTGTCAGTCCTTCTTTGATGAATGGGATGCAACTTCTGAGCACAAAGTTGCTCTCGAACCCAAGGATTTGTACTGATTTCGTTCTCGTTTCGAACAAACCGAGAATATTATGTGCCTTTATATGAGAATTCAGCCTTTACCTTAATCGCGCTTGATGGAACTTTATTTTAGTAAGATTTAAATGGAATGCCTGCAAGATATGCTCTTTGAATAGGCGCTAATTAAAGTCAAAACTTCCCTTTCCAATACAATTAACATTCATATATAACAGAATTTTTGAAAACAGCTTAGACAATGTTAGAGATATGAGACGAAACGGTGGCCAAAGTCTTGTTTATATGCCCAAAGGGTTTTCTTTCCGCCGGATGTGGGTCAGTGGGCTCTACGTTTTCGTATCGCAAGTTGTCAGGCGGCAGCTGTCAGAGTCTCTGACACCACTTAAGCTGCAGTGCCAAATGCGTGGCAAAAACTTGCGCAGCGCTGAAAAGTAGGCAATGCTTGAAAGTGTTTGCACCCTGCACTTAAAATTGTATGCAACTTCTGGGCAAAGTTCTCTTAAGCGAAACAAAAAAAAGAAAACTTCTTATAATTAATACATTTTCTGAAACAAAGCGCATTCAGTGGGTAAAAACTTTTACTGAAATATATTGGTTCACTGCCTTTTCATTGTGCCAGGTTCAGCGGAATTTTCAACTGGCCTGTCAACTGGCAACATTGGTGGTAATTTCCTGGCGCCACACGTTACCCTCGTCAAAAGATTTAAGGCATGTCAAAGGCCGGCCTCCACAGGGTGACAGGGAGGGAGGTAGGAGGTGGTCCACATTAGTGTCAAACTGAAACATTGATGTAAAATCAATAGCTGGTCAATTATTTTTGGTAATATTCCCAACACTCTCAAGTGGGGGGGAGTGGGTGAAGCAACAACATTACCACCTTTTTGACACCATTTCTCTCTAGAACGAGACACAAAGAGCAGCGGCAGGCAACGTCTGTTCTTCCTTCTTGATAGTCAAAAACAAATAAACAGCACAAGTTTGCAAGTGCCCTGGGTTCAGTGACCCACTGCTCGACTACATCTTTCAGCAACATTCCTATTCATGGTTCAACCAGCCGCCGACGACGACGACGAGGCTGGTATGAAGCGACAGCTGGTGTCCTTTTACGCTGGGGCCATAAATAAGCAATGATGCCATTTGTTGTTCTTGTTGTTGCTGTTGTTGTTGTGCCGCAGGCACTAAAGCTAAATAAAACTGGCAGTCTGGGAAAGGCTGACAGAGGCAGTCAGTCAGAGTTAGTATTGACAGAGATTGTTTTTGTCATGGATTGTGCCGTGCCTGAGGGCCAACAGCACACTTATCTATGCGGAAAAGAAAGATGTCTTGAAATTTAGGCTAATCCATGGACCTTAAGTAAATCTAAACTGATGGAAAAAAGTGTAAAAAGGTGTCTGCATGAGTTTCTGTAATTAATCGGTCTTTAATGTTGCATTCTCGAAATTTTCAGGTGTGCACAAAATTGGCTCAACAAACAACATCAGTTTAAATGGTTTACCCATTAACAAGATTCACAATCTTTGCTTAAATATGCAGCTATTCAAACAATGGCAGTTTGCCACTCAGCTAGACTTCGTGCATTTTTTGCATTTGCAAAAAAAACTTGACACAATTTAAATTTTTTTCTTAAAAATTGAAAATTTTCCTAAACGTTAAAACTTGACACAATTTTACCTTGGTTTTTTTTTTTAAAAAAATTCCCAAAATTTCCCATAGTCCAACTCTTTTGTCTTTTTCCAACGCGTAACTGCCCTTTCACAATTGCAAAACTATTGCCTACTTTCAGGCTCTGCTCTGCTTTAATATTTGTTGCATACTTTTTGGCTTCTTTGACAAATGACACTGCGCATGCGCAGGAAACTGCAGCCACAAAAATCAAATTTCATTTCTTGTCACTTAACAAAAAAAAAACTCAAAATTCTGTCTTTCACCCTTGCCATAAGAAGAATAAACTATTTTCCAATTGCATTTTGAATTGGAATTGATAAGAAACTGCCTTAGTGTTAGTTAATGTGTAAAAACGCGTTAGGTAATTTTCTCAATTTTTCGTTCAGCTTGCTCAGGCCAGCTGGCTTACCCTACCTTTATGCTGAGTATATACATTTTTTTAAAAGGTGTGGAATATTAAATAATAAGCTGGCATATAAAATACCACAAATCCAATATTTTATGAATAAAAATTTTATGTTTTAACGCAAAATAGTTGTAACAGTGTAAACATCAGGCAAATTAGTTTCGATTCATGGGTTGAAATCAAAATTTACAAATGAACATTGGACAAAATGCCCAAAATTTTAGCATAATATACGATTCTTCATGATTTTATAGCTTAGATCACATCGATTAAATTTTTTCACCTTTTTTTTTTTTTTTTATTTTTTTTTTTTTTTTTTTGGTACAAAAAAAATTAATTTTTTTTTCACCAACCCAAAACTTCTTTTTATTTTAATAATTTTTTTTGTTTTTTGGGGGGGTGTGGGGAAAAAAAGGAAATAAAATAAAAAATTAAAAAAAAAAAAAAGGTTCCGTTTTCCCTAAATTTTTTGGGAGGGGGGGAACACAAACTATTTGTTGGTATGTTAATTCCCCCTCAATGTTTGTTGGGGGGGGGGGGGTTTAAACTTTTTCTTTTTTTTTTTTATTATATCTCTCCTCCTTCGTCTTCTCAAGAATCGTCTGGGAAGTCTGATCGGATGACCCCTTAGTCGGATCTAAATAGTCTGCAGCCTGTTTATTAATAGTATCACCTATTTTCGGAACATTTGATTCTTCTTCTATTCTCCGAGTGCGCATATACCAAGGGGCTCCAGATATTTTACGGAGTATTTTCGCCTGCAAGACTCGCACCTTGTTTAGATGTTAGCAGGCTCAAGGTCGAGCTTTGATTATAGTTCAATAATCAACCAGAAAATTCAGCTGCCGCCATGGCAAAGCCTTCGTCAGTACACTTTCATAGTTGCTGTCACACCAACAAGCCATTTGCAAATCCTATTTATATTACCCAGTTGGCGAATAAAGACTTGAGAATTCCAAGTGCAAAAATTTGCACGAACTTTCAACTAGCTTTGAAGCTAGAATTCCAAGTGCACAAATTGCACGAACTTTCAACTAGCTTTAAGCTCCGCTCTTTTAGGGTATATGAAGGTATATGCATTGGCATTGAAGGTTGTTCAATGTATCTCTGAGATAAACTTGGTTTTTGTCGCTGAGTAAACTTTTTTTCTTGTTAAAAATACACCATAAATCAAGCGAGTCTTGGAGCTACGATATGTTTTCTGCTCCCATTGCTACTAAGCGCCAGTCGAGTGTGACTCTGGCTTGTGGACTCGAGCATAATTGGGGTTGTTTTTTCTATTGTTGTTGTTGTTGAACTGCTGCCAAAATCAAATTTTGTGCCCACCGCTGATCTAAAGTAAGGCCAGATATCATTTTAAGATACACATGTTAAACGACACAATTTATTGTTAAAGGTGAGTACCGAGAACGTTAGAATTTTCCTTCAAGAAATTTACTAGATATTCCGTTTTCGCGTGAAGGAGGCCCAGAATGCAAACTACCCACAACAGCCGAGCCAGCTCTGGTGACAATTTTCAAAATACTTTTGTGTATTGCTTTGTTTTAGAGTTTCTAACAACGAAATCAGGCAAGGAAAAAATTTGTATACGGAATTTGACAGCTATAGGAAAATTCGAACGTTCTCAGTACTCACCCTTAAGAAGTATTTATTTTCCTGTCTGACTAATTTCTCGATATCTGTGCTATATATTAATCGATCGTGCCCTGTAAAAACTAACCAAACTCTGCTCAAAACCAATCAAATCCACAAAAGTCCACCACACTCTCAGCGAAAGGGTATGCAAGCGTCGCCTAGCCCAGCGTTTAATTTTACTTTGTGTCTTGTTTTGATTCAAATTGTAACGGGCGCTCTCTTGCCGCCTCTCTCTCTCTCACACTCTCTGTTTGCTTGGTTCATTTTCATTCGGCACTTTGCTAAGCGCGGACGTGCGCGCGTTTTTTATACCGTCGCCTGCCCGGTTCGGTCGGTCAGCTGTGCGACAACTACAACAACGACATATCAAGAAGGAAGTTGTGTTTAAAAGTTATTAACAGAAAAACAGTCAATTAAAGTTGCATTTTAATAACCAATCTGAGTCAATTTTTAGCTGAAATTGGTAGTTTAAGCTCTTTTAGTGTGTGTGCATGTGTTTCGTTGTGTCTGTGTGTTTGTGAGTGTTTCTTAGCGGCACTTTGCCAGAAATCAAAAATGTATACACACAAATAACAAAAACAAAAACAAGAGAAAAACAAAGCGAATATCGCAATTAAATGAAAGGCATTAGCGAAAATCAATACCAGCCCAAACAACGCAAAAGTTTATTACGCAAAGAATTGCAATAGCAAAAACAACAACAACAAGTACACAGTGGAAATGACTACAACAACCATAACTGTGCCACAGCCTGTGCCCGAAGCCGAGACCGATGCCGGCATTACCACCACTGCCCCAGATAGTGGGCGTGCTTCGGCAAATGAATTTGATAATGTCAACGAAGAAGCTGCAGCTGCAGCTCCTCCCGGCACTGAGCAATTAAAAGAATTGCCTGGAGAATCGACCAGTCGCGTCTCACAGACCAAATGGTATTTAAAGCCCGAGGATGCGGAGGATATGGCGGCTGCCACAGTGACAACAACAACAACAACGACCTTGTGCGAGGAAAACAATGTTACAGTAACCGGAACGACGACGACAACAACTGCGACAAGCAAAGAGCAGAAGGACCAAGCTGTCATGAGTAAAAGCGCCATGTAAGTTAAATGAACATTGTGCTTGTGTGTGTGTATGTATCAAGCTTACAGCTTACATCAAGCTTACATACATATGTATACTAGGAAAGGTTTAATAAGCTTGGTTACAAACAATTTCTAGAAACTGGCGTCAATTAGGTGCTTTCTGGAAATGTTAAACTTAAAGAATTTGTGTGAGCCTCAGAAGTTTGAGTACTTTCTTCAAAATCTTTCATAAAAGTGGTATATTTCTTCCCCTTTCTTTGTTTTAACACAAACTACACCTCCTCAGTTATTGCCTAGAAAAAAAGCTTTTTGTAACGGTTCATTAAGTTCGCTTCATCGTGGAAATCCCGACAATTATACCTTTAACAAAAGAAAAATCTCATGTATTGTGTGAATTCACTTCCCCATTTTGGGAAAATTGAATCCTTCAAATTGACACGTTTCCGAAAAAGTCAACCAATTCGTCTGACCTTCAGGTCAATAAGCGTGAACAAGCGAAAATCGCATCTGCAATCAGTACAATCATTTTCGTAAATAGTCAACAGATTTTGATATAATAATGTAATTTTGAAAAGCAAAGAGATTAAAGATTATAAACTTTGAAAATTGTTATATAAAATAAGTGTACGCCAATGATAAGGGCGTTTTCATTAAAAACAAAAAGTTTTCTCACTAGAACTAGTTTTTCGACAGATCCTTCCTATGGGAGCTATAGGCTATAGTCATCCGATTTCGACCAAACTTAGTGAAATTATGGGAAAGAATAGTTAAACTAAGAAATACGTAGTTTGGAGGCGTTTCCATTAAAAACAAAAAAAGTTTTTCTCTTTAAGACTAGTTTTTCAACCGATCGTTCCTATGGCGCTTATGCTATAGTCATCCGATCCGGCCGGTTCCGACAAATGTGCAGCGTATTTGTACCAAAAGACTTCGTGCAAAGTTTGGTGAGGATAGCTTTAAAACTGACGGAGGAGATAGCATAGAAACTGACAGACAGACAGGCGGACAATGCTAAATGAACTCAGCTCGTCATGCTGATCAAGAATATATACTTTTGTGGTCGGAGATGCATCCTTCAATGCGTTACAAACATCCGGACAATTTTATAATACCCTCTGCAAGGGTATAAAAATTACAAATTTTCTTTAAAAATCATTTCAATTAATTTAAAGAAAAACAGAGCACAAAAAAAAACTTATAGAGCTTCTGAATTGCTTAAATCGGTGAAATTCTCTAGTAGTTTTATGAACTCTTCATCCATAGTTCGATAGTTGCGCATGTCCTTTTTTCGCGCTTCAATCGCTTCCTCGGTCATCACGCCTTTTGGAAGTGACACATTTTTTTATAATATCTGTCCCATCTATTAGGATTTTATAAATAGACGAAGGCATGTAAAACTATGGGTATCTTTTATGTTATAAGGTCAATATTCACACCTGTGATTGTGGATACCAAGGTTGGTCGATGAAGCAGTTTCCTTGCTGTGTTCCCATTATTGGTGATTCCCAAACCTGCCATGGGAATATCGACCAAAAGACACATTCGTTATCGGAGTTCATTTTGAATTATGACCTTACTTTGTGCAACAATTGCTTTATCGGCTCCGAGACCCTGCCACTTTTTTATTGGAATTCGCTATGATAAATGCACGATGCATTCAAAACATCGGATCCTTGCAAGAAGAGTAGATGGGTCATATTCATACAAATTTTCCTTACGAGACTTGAATAAAATTTGTTTTAAATTGTTAAACGTTGATGGAGAGGCATTACAAATTCCGCAGACCTGCGACGAAGATTCTGCAATCCAGCTAAGACCTTTCCCCCAATCATTGTTAATTGAAATTAATGATTTAAGAATGTTTCGTATTTGCAGATTTATATTTGCAACTTCTGTGCGGACTAAGTCTGCAGTTTTCTATTCGAAAATTATCTTTATTGGCCTGCAAAACGAAGGACGCGATTTTTTAAAATTACTGCATTATTAATATCCTGTATTTGCAGTGGAACAATGCAAATTGAAAATATATTTTCGGTTACCATCCCAATTTCAGGATAAATAAACCTCGGACGGTAAATTGAATGGCCACTGCTGCCATCGCAGCATGAGATTTCCGTATCTTTAAGTGCTTCTTCATGTCGTTTAATTAACGGGGCAACAGCTTGGTCAACCAGGAACAGAAAATTAACTTTCGCTAAAGTTTATGAAATTTGGATGCCTTTAGGATAACTCGCTTTTTGAGCCTTTGGCAACACATCATAGCAGGGAAACATTTTTGAACCATGCTCTTTCAAAGAATTTGGAATAAACTGGTATGAATTGTTCGTAGTCTCTGTCAAAAAGAGCTAAAGCTTCCTCTGGGGTAAAATAAGGTACATTTTCAGCTGCTATGGAAAATTTAAGAATTTTGTATTTATCTGTCAACATTCCTCATCGCTGAGATTGTTTTTGTCAATTATTTTGAGAACAAATAACACTGACTTTTTACCTATAAAATGTAATTAATTAATAAAGCGCAGAAAAGTGAAGTTCATTTTGACACTGGACGATTCACAATGGGCCATTTTCACATAAGAAAGATTTAGGACCAATAAGGGCCAATATCAAAAGTTCTACTCCACGAAAGTCTTGGGTATGTAAGTAACTATACACTAACAGAAATGTTAAGTTCGACATCGACTTACCACTAATATATATAAGAACAGGATGCACATACATTTTTTTTTTATTAAAAACATGCCAACTATGGTTAAATTAAAGACTTATGTCTATCCAAATCGCAAAACTTGAACTTTCTCAGCCCAAAATAAAACACATTAAAAAGTCGCGAAAATATTTTTAGGTATGGGCTCGACATCGTGACTATCGAATAAAAATCGTAGATCTAATAATTTGGCAGGATGTTTTAAATTTGCATTTATTGCCTGCCAGATTGGACCGGGTCAATTCGGTTGTTGGTTCGAATCTTGGTTCATGAAATCGTAAATCATTAGGAAAAACTTTTCCCATTTTGAATTTGATCGAATTGGTACAAATTTTCGGTTTCGTTTTTGTTAAGAAGGACGCTTTTAGTTCACCAAGCTATTTGAAACTTCAATTTAGAGTCGTTAGACTATGCAATTCCAGATAGCTTTGGTAAATTTGGATTGCTCACTTTGTGCATGAGCTAAGCAAATGCGAACACCCATCATAAGAAAACGGCCCTTAGTATTTTCCTTCGCAACAACCCCCTTCAATAGCTTCCAATATCTTATCTAATATGCGACGTAAGAATTGAAAATTCAGAACTTGACTTTTGACTTTTTTTTTCTTTTCAAACTTAAAGATACCGAATTTCTATTTGAGTATAGACCGGCACCCGCTTCTTCTCTTATCCACGAAAAATTATATACTATAAAAGTGATTTGAGTTATATTTAAAGCCGAACCCTTTTCCAAACAGATGAGGTCCTGTTTGTCCTCAGATTCGGAAAATCATAAGTTGAAAAGGTTCGGTTCATGGTCCGGTTTGAGGGACCCAAAAAATCCGATTTTTAGCAGGTCTGCATCCCTGGTTCAGGGTTCAAGAAAAAGCGAAATGTGCTGGATTTCGGTTGTTTAAAAGGGAGTTTTTTCTGAGGATACAGTGAAACAGTCCACATAATTGGATTGTTTAGTATATTAATTTTATTTAATTATCCAAAAATTCGAAAAATTAAAAATCGAACCACAAATTAACAATGCCTAAGTAAGATACTGACAGCTGACCATTAATTAAACCGAACTATTAACTAAACCAAGCGCAGCCAGCGGATGCTTCCATCAAGATAACACAAATGTCGCTTCATCCCTCATCGAGTGACACTATTCTATGTATCTGCACTTAGTTTTGTTGATTTCATGGGCGTTGGTGGTGGAAACCGCAACCCCCACTTCGTTTCTCGCTCGTTAATTGTAACTTTTAGCACAGCTGCATTGAGCGCTCCTCTCCACTTTACTTCTGTGTTGTCTTCCACTTCACCGCAAATGTTACCAATTTTGTGCACCATTGATTATTGACGGCTGGCATTACCAGTCCAGTCCCAGTTCCTCCCTTCCTACCTTCCTACCTTAATTTTGTGCTCTTCTAATGCGATTTTCTCCACTTGACTTTGCTCTGCCCCCGCTGAACGTTTTGTTTACCGATTTACTCAGCCGTGCATAATTTCCCATTGACCTGTTGACCTGTTGTTCTTATTGATATTTTTTCTGTGCAAGTGGAAGCTTTATTTTCTCGAGTCACTTGTGTCTCGAGAGATTTTTGCACTGTTTATTTTTAGATTTTGCATGCGAAAATGTTTGCTTAGTTTTCCGTAGTCGTTGACAAAGTTAAATTTAGGCATCAGCTGCAGACTTCAATCAAAAAAACAAAAAGCAAATGACAACAAAGTTGACCTATTATAAACCGGGACAGCAGAGCTCTCCCTCACTCTTTCTCTTGAAATGGTTACCTAATCCCACACCGTTGAAAACCGTTGCCGGTAGATGTACGAGTACGTGCGCAGCATTCCAAGCCAGAAATGATAAAAAAAAATACAGCTCCATTTATGGATGACAGTTGTCAGCAGCAACTCATCAACATTTTAAATAAATGTTAACTTTTTTTTTTTGTGCGAACTAATTAGCTTTTACTTTTCTCTTAATGTGCGATTATGCAACGCTCCAGGACATAAAAGGTAAACGTTAGTTAGCATGCCAAGTGGAGAGAAGAGATAAAACATTAAATCATTATTTGCCTTTTGCAAAATTACATCAAAGGTGCGAGGAATGTAATTTAATATCTGTTGGTGGGATTGTGCAATTCACACAAAATTTTCTCCGCTTTAATTATTTAAATAAGGATATTATAAACAAGGTCAAATAGAATGTTTAAGTGAAAAAAGGCGTCCCGTGTCTATGAAATCTCATAGCATTTGCTTATCCATGATGCGATATGGCTCCTTAGTTTAGGAGCTATTTAAGACGATTAATTCAAAGATATTTGAGCAACGATCTTAAAGGAATAGAACTTCTTTTTCTTCTTATTTGGCCCGATATTTTTATCACAACCGTTTGACGGTCTCGGCCGCTGCTATTAGTGCCCGCCACTCGCCTCTGTCTTGTGCGAGCTGGCACCAGTTGTTCAGTTCAAGCGCCTATTTGTCTTTTCCCAACTAAGTTTCGGTCGTCCTACAGCTCCTGCTTTCCCTAATTCGTTCGCCCCTGTACACTTTTTTTTATAGAAAAAATAGAAAATTTCATCCCTGGTGTCAAGGCACTACCAGGCCTAACGACCTGATGCTTCACTGAGCGTCAGTCGCTTTGTTAACGACAGGTGATGCATCACAGCGCTAGTCTAATACTAAAACTATAGTGTGGACCCATCAACACACTAACGTCTGGTATCGGTACGTTTTCCGGACATTCCCATTCAAAATTCGTTAGGCAAATACTTGGCTGGTGGTTGGTCTGGTGACGAGTGCTCACTACGAAGAGTTAGTGAATTCGTTAATGCCGCACCGGTGTAACTGAACTACAGGGATACTTTTATCAAGTTGGTTTAAAGTCAGAAGTTCGATAAGAATGAGAATTCTTGAACCATTCATGATCCAAGAATTAATTTTAAAACCCTTTTTCTTAATCCAACAACTTCAAAACTTAGACCAAATACGAAACGTTCTCAAATAGAATCAAGAAGAAAAAATTCTTAAAGTACTCAAATCTAAGATTGCTCTTCTTGAATCTAGAGCACTGTCAAAAACCAAGAATGTTCGTTATTGTATCAAGAGCTTTTCAGGTTCAAGAGTGAGATCGTTCACTTTTGATTCAAAAGCTCCAAAGATTCAAAAGTAAGGACGACCATGTTCCATTCAAACATTTTTAAAAATCAGTTCTTGTTCTTATGACTTCGTAAAAGAACAAGTTTATGCCGGCTCGAGGAAAACACAACACTACAAAGCAGCGGTAGCAGCCTGTTAACTGTCTGTCCAACAGCCGCCTCTCCATGCCAGCAATGTCATAACTGCATACGAATTCGAACTAAAAATATTAAAACCATAAAAAATCGATTGTCATGCTCAGATGAGCATTTCCTTGTGCATGCTTTTAGGCTTTGGAATCAGCTACCCAATTCTCCTTAAAAACTAAGAAGCGCGCCACAATTTAAATGACATTTAAGCACAACACTTGCACCACAAAATTAGTATTATTACACTCAGAAAAAATGGCGTTCTGAAAGGCAGCCCCATTTTCTTACTTTCATACCCAATCCGTTCTTGATTTTTCCGTTCTTAAAACAAGACCACGTTCTTAAAAGTATACCAATCGTTCTAAATCGACGAACAAGGTAAGAAAACTCGTTCTCAGATTGGGTCTTGACGAGTCCGACATGATGATGATCGCTAACAACAAAATATATTTAAAATTTGGGATCAACTTTGTTATATTATTACCAAAAACATGGCTAAGGATATAGTTTGAGTATCTAAATAAAAATATTAATCAGTAAAACTAAGCAGAAAACAAAATGTCATTCTATAATCATGGACCTTTGGTCATGTTTTGGTTCTTATTCTCCGTTCATAAACGATAAAGTGAAATGAATTGGAAAAAGTAAGGGAATTGATAAAAGAGGAAAAATAAAGTATTAATTATATGTTTGCTACCAGAGAACTGCAACGAGCCGCCACGAGTACAATCAAGGCTTGTTACAAAATCAAAGTTCTGCTGCGAGCCTTCATGAGTAAAGTTTGTTCATTACAAATACTCGCGATTACTCCTAGCTTCGGTTGCGAGTCACCGGGAATACTTGTTGCCGAAGTCAAAGATCTGCTGCGATCTGTTACAGCAATTTGTGGCCTATTTTTTTGCCTTTGTATTTTGCATACGCTTTCTCTTTCCTTTTTGTGGCATGTTGTTGTTTAAAGATTTCAAAACACAACAATAATTGCATAAGAGGCTTGTCGAAGCTCGCCGCCGCGAGTACGTACGAGTAAATTCTGTTGCGAGTCGAGTAAACACGGGTGAGTGTCGGCTTGGCCATTGCTGGCGGTTATTCTGACTCGTGGTATGAAAAAGCTTGTGCTATTATTACTCGTAAAAAAAAAGCTTACTCATTCTGACTCAATGTGCTTGCGATCATTTCGAGTGTGTCAAACCAAGACGACGAGTCCAACCAAGCCAAGTAAACGCACGAGTGTGATCGAGCATTAGAGGCTTGTTGCAGGTCTCTGATGTGTACATCTGATACAGAGTATAAAAATATAACAATTCTGTACTGATATTCGGTTACAATTTTTGTTCAAGCTCCGTTTCTCATGTCATGTACCCTTTGCCTTTGTCCACGCAGCACTTGACTTTTCTACGTGCCGAGAGTATTTCTTTTATTTCTACGTAGCACGTTTCATTTGGGATTGTCGTTTCTACACGCGCGATACTAAGATGTCAATACTCTGTACTTGAAACTCTATAAATATGACAAGTCAGCGTAATAAGTGACGCTGAAATCCAATTTTACTCCTACAAAAATCTTCCGTTCCTTCTAAAAACATTTTGTACATCGAAGAAACCAAATCCGTCTAGAAAATTGTTGCTTCTTCACTTCCCTGGCATTCCAATCGATTCTACATCATGTATTACTTAGTATAGCTTTTCAAAAACCCAAAGACCTTCGGTAGTGTGGCTACTAAATGTAAGACTATAAGAATTTATGATGAAAAACATGAAATTGTGAAAGAGGTTCGGTCCGGGGGTGCACTGAAAACAGCAACAGGAAATGTTTCTTAGTTTGCACAACTTCATGATACCATTTAAATGGCTATTGCACTTTTTGGTGTACCATATGTCATTTGTCATTTTATAAAATTCCGCGTTTAGCTTGCAGTTTTTACTGGCTCTAGGTCTTGTTATGCTATTGGCATAACTTTAAACAGAGGCACACACCACAACAAAGGAGGCTTCAGGTTTGATCGGACGCGTTTCATGAGGGACCAAATCCTCACTCAACAGCGGCCTTGAGCCTGCAATTTTTTGGCTGCTCACTGAGTACAAAGCCCAATGGAGGCCACACACTTACAATGAGAAAGGCTGTCTTAGGCTTTTTTTTTGTGTTTTGCGCGCAAGCTGCCTTTGGAATTCCCAAACAGTTTTGCCGTCGCTGGCATGGAGAGGCTGCTCTTTGAATAGACATTTCAGGCTCAAGATCGCTGATGAGTGAGGATTTAATCCCTCTTGAAACGCGTCCGATCAAACCTGAAGCCTCCTTTGTTGTGGTGTGTGCCCTGTTTAAAGTTATGCCAATAGCATAAAGACCTCGAGCCACTAAAAACTGCAAGTTAACATAAAAATTCCGAGTTTAATTAACCGGGAATTTATGAAACGACCAAAGTCCGCCGCGGATAGTTTGAAATCAACATAATGTCGCCGAAGCTATCCGTTCTTGATCATTTAAATCAATAGAAATAGTAGCCCTCGTATCTTTAATTTGTAATCAGGCCACACGTGTAATATTTGTTCAATGCTGACCCCTTTTGCTCACAAACCTATCCAAAGCAATGACTGTGTCTCTGACGACAGGAGGAACTTCTTTTAGCTGATTGCAGCTTATCAGTTTTCAATTCTAGTAACTACGTGACACGTCTGTAGATATCAGTTGGTAGCATTTTGGATGCGTTTCGTTGTCTCTCACAAACAGACAACAAATATAATGTTGAGGGTTATTACGAAAGACCCAGCAACAGCAACAGCAGGCTGCGACTGATAAGTGCTTAGAGTTGGCGGTTGGAGGTAGAGGTAAGGTTGCAGCCGCCTTGATCATAATTGGCTGACAAGTGCTTAATTATAATCGGGCGTTTTCTATGCCCGCTTCTAATTTGTGTATTCAAAGTCCCAAGTCCAAGTAGTGACACTCATAATTGTTACCCACCCAAGCCATAATAATACAGTTTCCTGCCTTGGGTCTGATTGAGAGTACGTGCATATAATTTGCTTGTTAGTGTTGCCGCAACAAAGGAGGAACGTAGTATCCTGTCTGTGTCTCCAAGCAGTCTGTGGCTACTGAACTAGTTAAAAGTAGTTATTTTCCACGAGTATTTTTAGATCAAGTATGCATATGCATATTAGCCATTATAACAAAATGAAAGTCTTCTGGGGCCAGGCATGAAATCATTTGGTTTAAACAGTGTTTAATTGTGTTACACAGCAGCAGGGAAAGTTTTTACACACACATCTGCTGGCCAGACATTCGCTTTGATGCATTTTCATTTCTATTTCCATTTCACTGGCAGCGAACCAATCAAAACAAGTGCCACAATGATGGGCCAAAAAAAAAAAACAAAAAGTTCTTCTTCTAAATAAGACGTCGCAGGGCTTGACAGCTGACAGCATCTTCTGGCACACAAGTTCTCTGACATTTTCCAGGCCAAAAATGCAGCATTCATAATGAATTTGGTCTAATGGTAATCAGAAGGCCTTTGCCTTTCCAGGAGGAGAGCTGCTACTATCAGATAATTAGTTACCTTTTCTAGGTGTGTCATTAATCTTGTGGCAATTCAAGAGCAATGATGTTGACATTTTATCATACCCTGTAGCCGTTTGAAATGAGTTAATTCACTTAGAACTGAGGTTACGTTCGCGTAGACACCAATACAAATGAAGAAAATAATTCTGAAGCCTTATGAACCTTAAGAAATAGAAAGAAAAAAATTATTATTGCTTAATTATATGTGTGTGTGTGGAAGTCATGGTTTTCTGTTACACACGAACTAATTCGTAGCCAACAACAAAATCTATGCATACATATTTGTGGTTGCTTTTAGTCTGTGCACATTCCTGATATAGAGCATTCCCGACTTTTGAGAAGTTTTGTAAGCTTTTGGAGTTTACGATTTGTCATTTTCGAAGACTAGTATATATTTACTTAGGCCTAGGATCTATTTATTCTATAAATATGAAAATACCAAACAAAAAGAATCAATTTTACAGCGTATTTGGTAGTCTTAGCCCTCGCCTTTAACGCTCTTACTTATATTTTCATTACTTTTTGCAACATTTTCTGTTGTCAAAAGATGCCAGCTCAAAACTTCATCCATTTCAGAGTTCCGCTGTTATAATTTTAGAAGGTAATTAGTTGTTTTCTTGGGCGACATTTTATCCCCCTCCGGGCGGAAATTAAAAATCAAAAAAAAAAAAAAAAAAAAAAATAAACCTGTCGTCAGATGACTTCATCATTCTTCATGGCTGAAAGTTGAGAAACAAATTGTGTTGACTCGATTTAAGCGTATCAAAATATAACAACAACCATAATTGCTAAATTAGCAGAAATTCTTTGCAATGGCGTGCCACAACATCCTAGACTCAAACGAAATTATATTGAAGCTCAATTATGGCGAGTTGCAAGCTCTCTTTTCCATGAAATTTGCAGCTTTATTGTGTGCAACAATTTTTGATGCTTTGGCCACTATTCATATGAGTTGGATCCAAATAATTGAGCTGCAATGTTATCTCTCCCTGTGTGTTGTTGTCTTGGCATCAGCCGGCAAATCTTTGATTGCGTGTGCGATGTCTGACGAACAAACTTAGCACACAGACAGCACACATAACTATGTAAAATCGAAGGTCCACATTGTAAGTTTTCCTGACATGCACTTGTAAGGCCGTTAAGCATCTTGTTGAGTTCTAGGTATTTTGTTTAACTCTACTATTTTCTTTCCTAATCGGTACCAAAATAGGTGGCACGATAAATAATGGTCACTAGTATCGGATGGTCCAATTTTCGATCACTCTTTCCAGCATCTCCACCGGTATCTCGCAAATTACGCGAGCAATGTTAGTTTCGGCTTATCAACAAAGACATCTGATTTCACAAAACCCCAACGAAACCATAACATACGCTTTAATCGACCTGTTGACAGTTTCGAAAAACGAAATTTGGTGCTCAGCAATATGATTTCTCACCAAAGCCATTGCTTCGGGAGCTGTGTGTGCTCTAGCACCGGCTTGCTGATACCAAATCTCGCCAACATTACTGCATTTACATACAACTTAAGATCGAAAAAATAAAAGCAATATTCTTGATACTTCACTTGCGTCTGGCCTCTGCTAACGTCTTAACTTGAATTCGATTTAAGGACTTTTAGTTATGGCAGCGACGTCTTTACCCCTCAGGCCACTGGTGCTCTTTAGAATTTAGTGCCAAACTTCATGGTAATGCAACTTGTAGCATGTTGATATTAAGTTAATAAAATGACTGCACCCAAAAAAATCGGCATCAATATCAATTTGATACACGTTGTCTCAAATTGAAACTAAAGCCAGTATCGTTTTTTAGTATTAATATAATCCTAGAGAGTTTCAAAATGATCTTGTGGTTATTAATTTGATACCAATTTGAAACAAACACATTTTTATGAAAGTTCAAAAATTCGAAATGTCATGCTCGTAATTGAAACGAAGACGATTGACATTATGTTTTGATTTTAGTGCAAACACATCGGTAAATTGCTTCAACTAAAAGCTATGTAAAACAATCCCCCAGACGATTAAAGTATTTCAGTATGGAGCACTAGCTCTATATAAACAAGGCGAGCAGCTTATCATATATACATCGTTCCTTGCACACATTTGTTAATAACAAATATAACTTTTTAGAGAGGACGTTCTCCACGCTGTTTCTGTGCTATGCAAGATGAGAGAATCAAGGTCAGCTCCAGTTGAGGCGTGGTTCGCATACGCTGCGGATTCAGAACCATTACTAGAATGTTCTTGACCTGGGATGATAATGCTATCATAATTCGAGCAGCACCAAATCAGAAGGGCAGATTGTTATGTCAATAAGGTTCGCATGATGCACTTTCTTACAGTGACTTCTGCATTTGAATAGCATCCGCGTTAAAATGTAAAAAGTACAATGTTTACCATGGTTACAAAATTAAATTTGTAAGAATTCAGAATAAAATAAATCAGTTTTTAATGTTTTAGTTTTAGTGGCAGTTTGCAGATAACTGAAATGGTGCTTCAAACTTGATAAGGCTATATATTAAATTGAGAAAAGCTAGTATCAAAATGATACCAAAAGTTTGACAGTCAAAATATCAAAATGATAATTGTTAGTATCAAATTGATACTAAAAAATTAATACCAAATAGTGTCAGCCTGATATTATTTAGTATCAATTTGATATTTTCGAAATATCATTTTAATATTTTCAAGAATATCAACTTGATACTTGGAGTATTAAAGAGAATTTGATACTCAATAGTTTCAAATTGATGACTCAATAGTGTCATACTGATGACTACTTTTTTTTGGGTGTGCTTATTCTGAATTCATATGACAGATTAATATTATAAAAAGATAACGAAACTAGAACTAAACAAAAGATTAATTTAGAACTGAACTGTGACTCGAGAAGAGAGAAGGAACTAAATTTGTTTATAAATCAATCCTCAATCATCACAAGTACCATTTATCTGACATTTTGTCTGTGACAGAACAACAACGATGTGAGCACGGTGGATTGCTAAAGTGTAAAGAAAATTTTGACATGAATTGTGGAAATAACTAACTAACCTAAACCGGCAAGGACGGGTACTATGAGCTACTCTTCATAGTCTGAGAGAGTATTAAAAATTAAAAATAAAGTTGATCTGCCTGTCTGCAAATTGCTACCCGAGTCCAAAAGTAATAATTGTTTATTGTCATTGCGAATGCAATTCCTTTCTTTCTGTTATCAACTTTTCCCAAAACGACGGCACACGAAAGCGAGGAAATGACTGAAAGTCATCTTTAACCTGTTATATTTAGATGATTTTATTATGTATTTTTTATATTGAATTTTAATGGTTAATGCTTCTAGGCTTGCATTAAGTGCCTATTAACAATAGTTTTGCTGTACAGTAGTTTTGCTGTACCCGCAAGTCTTTTTCCACTAAACACTGCTTAGAAGAAAAAGCAGTTGATTTATGTATGTATGGCAGTTGCTTCTCTTTCTCTCACTTTCTTTGTTTCAAAACATCATTAATAAGTCATGGACAATCATTAGCATCTTCGATTATGAATTTTCTATACCCCAAACGCCTACTCGCTACATTTCCGTCGGAATTATAAATCAGCTTTTATAGCCAATTAACAAATATTCATGTAAAAAACACAAAAAATTATCTCCAGAGAGAAAATACTTTCGCTTTCCACGGCTACAACACATCAGCAGCGGCAGCCGCCGCATTGCAGTTGACGCATATTTTTTCGTTGAATTTCCGTAATTTTTTTGTGTGGCCAGTGATGAACTGCAATCATAAAGCGACTAATGCTTGAATCATCAATCTAAATGTGTGCATTGTGTTGAAATTGACAATAATTCACGATGTCATAAAATTTATAGGAGCTCCTTCCAGCTGATATTTTATAACTGCCTTGATAAGGTCGGTTGAAGGCAAAGCAAAGCGACTCTATAGCTTGTGACTAGACGCCACTTTCGGGTGGACATGTTCAAATTTTCAGTACCTAGAAGTACCGAAAATTACAACTAAAAGTACACTCAATAAACTACCAAGAACTTTGTACTTGAATTAGGTACAAACGGTGTCAATAGTACGGAAAGAACGAAAGTACTTGATTCAAGTACACAAGAACAATTTTTTGTATGTATTAGTCTTAAGTCAAACCCAATGAACTCCTAAAATAAGTACAAAACGTTCTGGGTTGAAGTATAATAAATACTGAAGGCAACCTGATAATGTTCTTGATACAAAACTAGAGCACATCAAACCAGAAAACAATTTTCTTAGTCTTAAAATAATTGTTCTTGATAAAAAGGAGACCTTAAATCAAAAAGGATCTGACAGAT
Organism: Lordiphosa collinella; assembly: GCA_018904265.1. Lineage (NCBI taxonomy): Eukaryota > Metazoa > Arthropoda > Insecta > Diptera > Drosophilidae > Lordiphosa > Lordiphosa collinella. The sequence continues at coordinate 113,067 of JAEIFV010000719.1, read as the reverse complement.
CCAACCACCAAGTCGTATTACTGTAAGTCACAAATCTACCATCATTTCAAAAGAAAAGTGCTAAAACCACTTGGGAATTTTAAGAACAGATTCGCTTAAAAACAGTTTGCATTATCCGTTGCACACTTTTTGCAGCTTACATTGTTATCTCAAACAAAAATCATTTGTACTTTAATTTATAATGCGGCTTTCCTTAATTTTTCGTCTTTCTTGAAAGGGGAGGTTTACACCTAGACGTTTAAAAAATCCTTAGAACACCTGGTGAAAACGGCAAAGTAATATCTTCATAAATACGCGAGTTACAGCCGAAAACGTAAACGGGTCGGCGCTGACCCGACAGTCATTCCACAATTTTTAAACGCGTTTTTCTCTAAACCACATTTTTCAACTCGGTACCCAAAATATCTCCAAATCCAATGAACCGATTGCCTTAAAACTGGTAGTGCTTATTCTATACACTATTTTTTAGTAGGTGTGGGGGGATTTTGTTTTTCCTTCCATAGTTTTTTTCATAAACAAAATAATTATACATTTTTGTCCCAAAATCATTACTTATGTTCAAACGTTCGCCAATAAGAACATTATATACTTTATGTGGTCGAAGATGATTCCTTTAATGCAGCGATGTTCAAAAAGAGCGAGGCCCAAAAGTGAGAGTGTATTGGTGTGCGATATAAAAGCGGCACAGCCCAGCTTTGAACTGCCCTCAACGACGGCTGGGCTGTGATAGTTATCACATGAATCTCTCTATAATTAATTTGGCTAGTTTTGTTAAAGCTCCGGTTCAGTATATCCAAAAAACCAGCAGTCTTTTGCGTGGTTAAAGACAATTAGATTAAGCCCGCGTGATTTGATATCTTAATGATCGAGTAACCGAACTTAATTTTATCACTTCGTGTTCTTCTCCGGAAGGAGCTCAATGTAAAATCTTGATTAGAGCCTCTTCGTTTCTTTTTTATAAAACTTTATAAAGTTTGCTTCATAAATCACGTAAAACAGACCAGACAGGTAAACGGTAGTCTTTGATTTGGTGAAAGGTCCTTGATTGGATTACAGTAATTTGCATCCTTTGTATTTTCCGACTTGGGAAGAATACTGTCCAACATTTTCTTTGAGGAGTACCATTCCTGGTACTATCTTCTCTGTTGCTCTATCTAAAAAACTATGGAACCCATTGTCAAAGACGCAAATAGCAAAACTCACTATCAACTATTACATTGCCTAAAAAGAATTTTTCTTCAGAAAACGCTGACTGACACGTCGCCACATTCGCTGCGGTCATTGTTTATGCTTCTGCGTCACCTAACTGATAAGCAACTTCTAATGCGCAAATTTCATGCCCTAATAGAGAACTTCATGAGTAAGGTGAAAGCTCAGAAATAGGAACCTCTTTTTGGTTCATGTATCTAAATGACATTTTTTATATGATATTAAATTGTTGACACAACATTATATGATTAGACAGTATTTCCATATCGAGATCAAGAAGTTATGCATTCTACAATGTTAGGAACCTCTTGGTCCTATCACCAGTAGGCTTTTGCTAGCAACTACAGGTAAGCAGTTGGTCTCCCACCCCTATCTTCGCTTAAAAAAACCAGAGAATTGTGGGAGATAATTTACTTTAAATTTCGTGGAAAGTCAAATAAAAAGAAAATATTTTTTATTGTCAAATTTGTCAAATTATTACTTAGTAGTCGAGGAAGAACACCATAGGAAATAGCTAACCCCAAGGAGAAGACAGGCTTATCTGTATTGCTGTTTACAGGCTGCACTCATCAGCTTGCTTTGCTAAACCTTCAGTTAATAAGGCATACCTGAGGGGACTTCCCCTTGTCACTATCTAACTTGGGTGCTAAATAGCTTTCATGCTCTCAGAACGCATCATTCCCGCTTTGTGTACACCTTGACAGAGATTGCTGCATCTTTCTGTTTGACACGGAAGCAAGCATTGGATGTGGGTTTATGCCCACCACCACACGTCATAACAGGCCATATTGGATTGCATTTTGAGTAGAGCCAACAAGTAACACAAGCCTCTTGTCTCGCGCTATTTTATATTTTACATAATAATTAACACATTTTGCGCGTAACTAGCTCAACTTTCATACCTTGATTGAAGTTGGCATGCTTGAAATTTTCATTAAGTTTTCTTGCATATCATAAATTATGCAATCCCTGGGGGCTGCAACAAAAGCAAACACGCAGTGTGTGAACTTTATGAACTTCTTCGTGCCGCCAGCACGTGTGTTATGCGACACACTTGAACTATGAAAAGGAACTAATATGGGCAGGAAATGTACATACTTAGTTCCGACTATCGCCCTAAGCTGATTGCTAATGTTAAGGTCAAGTGCTCCCAGCTCTCAACTGTGTTTACGCAATAAGCTGATAAGGCAACCCGCTCACAATCTTTGACAAGTCAAATTATTTTATATATAAAGAAGAAGTGAAAGAGTAAATGTGAAATGTCCATTAATAGAAGTGCATTCACCTATGCGGGCCACAAAAGACAAAAACTCAAAGTCATGAACTCGCCCAGAAGTAAATTCGGGAGGGCATAAAGTGATATTACGCCTGCCTCTTTGGACATGCCAACAACAATACGTGTGCCTAAGAACTTGAGCATAACAAACTAGATACAAATTTGTAGATAACAAACAAAACAACCAGAAAGAAGATATTTCCAGCTGTTGGCTAATACTCGTATGATAAATAACAACTGCAAACAGAAATCAAATACAGAAAAGGCAGCAGCAGCAGCAGCAACTCCAGCTCCCAGCTCCAATATGGTTGAGCAACACCATGTTTACGAAAGGAAAGGGGAGGTAGGGGGAATACCAAAACAGATTTTGTTTATGAAGGAGGGTGAGGTTCGGTTCGGTTCTGATACTAAGACTTTGATGTATTGATATTTTCTAAGATTTATTTATACAGTTTGGTGTTTGCGCTTGTGAGAGAGAAAACTATTGTGACACTTTTGTGCCAAACTGAAAAGCAATTTGCTTCAATGCAAAAGGAAACAAAGCTTAGGGAGAAGGAGCTACCCTACCTATAGTTCTTAAAATCGATAGGTTTGATGGACTGCAAGAACATTTTGGTTCGGGTTTGGTAGATTTATACGGTAGTAATTCCACACTGAGAAAAATTATAAACTACTGCTGTCAAGCAATTATGGGCAGCACCGGTCGCAACGGTGATGCCCAGCACTTCACAGGTACAGAGTATATTATAGTCGGGCTTGACAGACTTTCTTTTTTGTTTTTTTTAATCAAATTTTTAATCGAATTGTAAACTTTGGGGATTCTCTTAGATCTATACATTAGTACGCTAAGCAAATCGCATATAAATGCTTTTATTCCTCTTAGCCCGCCCTGATAATCTTCCTCTGAACCCCCTCTTAGTTTCTCCTTATCCCGCCTCCTTACTCCCCCCATAAGCCCTACTTATAATCCATCTTTCTAGCACCCACTCCACCCCATCTAACCCCCTTCGTACCCCCCTCTAAAGCATTTCATCTGCTCTATGTCCCTCTAACACACTTTGAGGCTGATTGATCGTCGAAGTGTTCAAATTCTAAAGCCCATTGAACCCTCAAACGTGTGTGGGAACAGACAGATTGCAGGCAGATAAAGTTTATTTTCAATTTTTGCCACGCCCCTTCCCGCCCCCACCATTCATATTAAACGTAATATCTCTCACAATTTTTAAGATAGAAGGTTCATTCCTTCTGGACATATTTAGTAATTAAGATTACTTATCGGTCCGCCTAAGGATTGGTGAAGATCGGATAATCGGTAGTCGAGTTATGAGCAAGAAAGTGATCGCTGCTGCAGCGCAGTTGCAGCGCTGTTTTTAGCTGCTAGTGCGGCATTTCGTTGGTACAGAGTATATTATAGTCGGGCTTGGTGAAAAAATGCCGGAGATTAAACTTAATTAACTTGATATTCGAACTATGTTCAATGTGAGAAGGGATTGACGAGATTAACTTCTTCGAGAAAGAAAAAACAACATATGACTGTTTTAATCACCTGCACGGTTTGTGGTCTTTAATTGGGTTTGTATATATGGGATACTGGATGCTTGCCCATTAACTGCAAAATATCAGTTGCCTTCTCATGTCAAAATTGCTATAACTGCTAGGTAATTCCAAGGCAGCATAAGTGCAAAACTGACTTCGGAATACAAACGCTTAGTTGACAGCAGCCTTTGTGCAAGTAATAGAGATCACTCATTTAAGGAGTCCTTTAGGTACACTTTTTTCATATATATTGAAAAATCCCTTTTCTCCGGTGGATATGCTCCTTTGGGACACTTTTCGGAGACTCCCTAGGAGGCTTAGCGCACCGTACAGGGAGTCCTAGCACCGTGCGGACTCCACTGGTGGGCTGGGTTTTGCAGACTTCACAGCCATTGAAATTTTCCTTTGCTTTTCACTTGCATGCAAGTTACTTATCTTTGTGAGTTCTAGGTCTTTGGTATGAGAATAGAGAAAATGAAGTAAAATTAACCCTGTTTGACAACCCTTTTATCTAAGACACAAACCTTGTTAGTCCTTTGTATAACTAACCTGATTTTCCAGCCAAATGAAGTAATTTTTCTTAGAGCTTTCCAAGCCACTCCTGCTTTGTCCACATAGTTCTTTAAGCCTAATTGAATGTTGCGGCTAACCACACCATCATTTATTTAACAATGCAGTAGGCAGCTTTCCCCTCAAAACCTAAGCCAACATTCTCTCAAGTGAGTAGGAGGAGGCAAAATGCGGCTAGCGCTTGCAATATGTGTTTTGAATGCTTAATTACCTGTGGTTTTTTTCACTCCTATCAACCAAATATCTTTTGTCAATCTTGCGGCTATCCTTTGCCACACACTCTCTGCAAGTGATTGATGTAAGTCAGTGCTAATTTTTCTTAGTTTTCAGCTGCAGTAACATTTATCTTGTGTTTATGTTTAAGTGCGGCAAGGCAGGCGCTGAGTCAGCGCAAAAAGTCAACATGGCATTCCTTAAGGTCGTAAAGCCACATACAAACACGTACGAGTGCGCCGCCGCCTCCTGGGGCTTGCACAACTTTAGCAGCGTCTTTCTGGGTAAATATGCTCTCCTCCTCCTCCTCATCTAGCACTATGTTTGCTCATCTTTGGCCTGCTGTTGCTGTGTGTGTAGACACATTTGTCCACAAATTATATCGCAGCAGCAGCAGCACCCACGCTGCTCCACAGAGCTGAGTCAGGAAACGGTGCACATTCATATGCATGTCTTAAGCAAGAGCCGGAGTCTGTTGAACACTTCTAGGCAAAGTTTGTCATCAGCTGCTGGAGTCTGTGTGTTGGTTCAATACCCTTTTGAAAGTTTTCATAATTTTGTGGGTATAGTTTCCCGGAACCTGTCATGCAATGCCTTAAATTAAACAATTGGTGAAAGAAAGTAGGAAAACCAAGCAATTTCTTTGTCTCTGGCTAAAGCCAAGTGCAGTGCGTGCCCAACTCGCAGAGTTGTTGTGTGTGGCATGCATCCAATTAATTTAATGAATTTCAACTGAAGTGCTCTCTCTCTCCCTCCCTCACTTACTCGTTCCCGCTCTTTTTGAGCTTGTTAATTATGCATTCAAAATTCGTAACGAAAACCCACTTCTTGACGTTGCCGCGATTTGTGCATGTTTGAATTCTAAGCTGACACTCCTCCTTCAACTCCTCCTCCTTCTCGTCATACTCAACCTCATCCACCTTCTTCTACTTCTTCTTGTGTTTGGAGTTTGCCGACTTTAACCGACGTGTGTGTTGTTCTTTTTTTGTTTTCTTTCAACCAACAATGAATGCAGCAGATGCGTCATTCATTCATTCATTCATTAATTTTGCATTATTTCAACATGTGGACGAAGCACAGTGGCTCGCCGCAATTTGTGTTGATATAAATTTTAAAAACTTGACTCTACTTTTAAAATAATGGAAGTCGACTTCACCAACAATTAGAGTCAAAATTTATAAAGCCACTAGCTGACCTGGGAAACGTTGTTCAGGCATATAAAGTACTAGCTTTTATCCGCGACTTCGCCCGCAATTGTGTATGTAGATGGCGATGGGCGATGGTAGATGGCAATGGGCGTTGGTATATGGCGATGGGGATGGTAGATGTCCCATCGCACATCGCCATCTACTATCGCCATCTACCTTCTCCATCTACTATCGCCATCGCCCATGGCCATTAATCGCCATCTATCATCGCCCATCGCCATCTACCATCGCCATCTACCATCGCCATCTACCATCGCCATCTACCATCGTCATCTTCCATCGCCATCTACCATCGCCATCTACCATCGCCATCTACCATCGCCATCTACCATCGCCATCTACCATCGCCATCTACCATCGCCATCTACCATCGCCATCTACCATCGCCATCTACCATCGCCATCTACCATCGCCATCTACCATCGCCATCTACCATCGCCATCTACCATTGCAATCTACCAACGGCGATGGCGATGTGACATCTACCATCGACTTAAAGCCCATCGCCCATCTACCATCGCCTTTCGCCATCGCCCATCGCCATCTACTATCGCCCATCGCAATCTACCATCGCTCATCGTCATCTTCCATCGCCATCTACCATCATCATCGCCATCTACCATCGCCATCATCGCCATCTACCATCGCCATCTACCATCGCCATCTACCATCGCCATCTTCCATCGCCATCTACCATCGCCATCTACCATCGCCCATCGCCATCTATCCATCGCCATCTTCCAACATCCACGTGCCATGTGTACATTTTGAGGTTGGTTTTTATTTGAAAATTTCGAATTAACTTATGTCTTAGTGGTTGGCGGTATTATTGATTTAAATTTTGGCGAATGTTTTATAAGAGAGTGGGGGCAGGAATCTATGACAGAAAAGAGAATAGAGCGCTGGAAAAAACCAAAGAAAGGATTTGAGATTTCGGTTAAAGCTTTCAGCTTTCAGACCTGAATATTGGTACTATAAAGTAGAGGTTTAGGTCAAAAACGAGTGAAAAACTTGGTATAGTAGGAAATGTTTGTGTGTTAAGGCCAGAACAACATGTGGAACAAATGGAATCGAAAATGAGTGCTTAAACTAGTTTTAAGTTCGCAAATTAGTTCACTTTGATTCTGAAATCTCATAGCGATCAGATTGATCTACCCCGAGCCTTCACTTTATTCCGGCAACAAGAAATCCAGCCCCCTACAAACATTTTTGTCCTCGATCCAGACAAAAAAACCAGCCAACTACGAACAGTAAGAAAATAAAATAACAAAATTCAATTAAAACTTCTAAGAGCAATGAGCTCGATGGTTTGTCCACGCGAGAACATGCCACATATAATTGTCCGTGTGAAAACTTGTGTGCACAGTAAAAATGATCAAATCAGCCGTCATCTGCAAAAATATGAATTCCAATATCAAATTTCACCCTATAGTATTATAGTATACTATTTCATCCTAAATAAAGGGACTCGATCATATAATCCTGATATTTTTGTAGATAAAGACCGATTTAATACGTAAAATACACGTATGATACTTAATATCGTGATCTTTTTATCTGTGTGCCCAAATCCAATCCGCAAACGGACATTGTTAGTACGACTTATTGATTGTCATTGCGAAGGCCAAAAGTGGTCTCTCTGCCAGCCACGCATGATTTATGTATTGTGTGCGTACATTGGGAAGTACTCAGTCAACGAGATTATTTTGCAAAGCAATGATTTGGTGGGTTATTTTATGCATTCAGTATTTTCATGGGCCGGAACTTTTCCATCACCGATATCTAACAATTGGTTGGAGAATGATGGACCTTGTATCATTTATACGCGCATGTTTATTTTTAACTGGACCTTTTTAGCATTTCGAAACAGTGGCGATGATTTCAGGAAAGCGTTGTTCTCATAAGGGTACGTTGAACTTGCAAAGACGGGATGTGTTTGTCTGAAATCACCTGAAAGGATTAACAGAATGTTATATTGTTGGATTTGTTCGACTGTTCTTTCTGCTCCACTATGTTGCTTTATTCGTTTGGATTTCTTCATCAGAAAAACATTTCTACAAATAAGCTTTTCGCCTTTGGATCAATTTGCCGCATAATTTTAACACAACTAGAAGCGCACTCCAATTTCGAGATGTAATGTGTGCGCTTAAACTGCAAGTTGTCTCTCTCTCTGACACTCAGTGATGATTGATGATGAATGCTCTGCGAAGATAAAATACTGTCTGTGTGACGGCAGCGCTGCCGTTGAGAGTTTGCCTATGCCCAGTAGATAGCGACGTGCCGTCCCCTGATCTAGAAGACACTACGGGCTCAGATTCGGGGATATCTTTGATATAAAAACCCAAATCAACCCGGTTCTGCGTGTTTGATAGTGATCCGATTTGCAACCTTAATGATTTTAGCAAAGAGTTTTGGCCCAACAATCCACTGTGCCGCGAACTCCCTCATTGGCATAATGCACTTTGCACAACTGCAATTTCAATGGCGTTGGCGTTTCCTACTGCACAATCCAATCTCGCTTCCTTTCTCTGTCTCTTGGTTGTTTCATTGGCATAACTACAAAAGATGGGGTAGATGTCTGTTTAACCAATTGTGTGGCTGCAGCAGCATTCAGTCCTGTCTTCAATTAGTCAATGCCATTTGCATGGTCCTCCTTTGGTATACCAAATTCCCATTTAATTAAGCATTTATTTTTATTTATTTATTTATTGAGAAAGTTTAACAATGTTCAGTTAAGCATAATATAAAAATTACAAATGTACAATGAGAATCCAGAAATAACGATCTCTGACCCGGTGGGACTAATTTATTGGCCGAAGCCAGCAATGGTCCAACTCCCAGAGTGTACTTTAGCTGGAGATAGCAGTTTTCAATTAAGAAATGACTAATGACATTAGAGTAATCTATAGAAGACAGGTGATAGTACTCATTACTAGCAAGACATAGGCAACGGAGGGGATCTCGATGAGTATAGTTGGTTAGGCGAGGCGGGAAGTAGATTGGAGTATAGTGGCGAGTTAATCTGGGTGGTACAGTCAAAATAATAAGGCTTAAAAGACCCATGGAGTCAATCTCACCCGCCAAAAGCTTGTGGACAAAAATGAACGCATGACAAATTCTTCGGAATTTGAGTGAAGGAAGGTCAATTAGACGTAGTCTCTATTCGTATGAAGGTAAATGCCTGTTGGTGTCCCAGTTTAGATCACGAATGTTTCAGTTTTAGATCTTGGTATGTCAGATATTGCGGAGACCAAAGACTTGAACCATATTCCAAAATTGGTCGGACCAGCGAGGTGTAAAGATGTTTGGTAGTGTGGGTATCATTAAATTCTTTGGATCATCTCTGAAATGTGGCTGTTAAAGCTAAAATTAGGTTCAAACAGTATACCCAATGACTTATAATGGCTTCGGTTCCTATTAATGGTATTCGTATTTGCACTTGGTAATATTAAGTAATTTCCCCGCTTCTTTGGTACCTGGTTCTCAACGAACTTCTTTTTACCTTGAGGTTTAACGGATGTAGGGTAACAGCATACGCAGATGACCTGGTTCTAATGGTAACGGGTAAATTCTTACCCACAATCAGTGAGCTATTGGAGTCTGCTCTTGCATGGGCACATCAGAACGAAGATCCAACTGGTGCTGTTCACAAGGAGATACAAGATCCCTGAGTTCACACCCCCCATCCATTGGGGGAACGCAGCTCAACCGGGTCAACGAAGCGAAGTATCTGGGTGTCATTCTAGTAAAGCTGGCAAACTATCGATAGTACTATCGATAAGGGTATCCAACCGAACGATTTACGGTATAGGTCGGGCTGTCTATCTCGGGCCATAGATTTAATTCGGTTATAAATTATTGGAAACGGTTACAGTTAGAAAATGCTTTAGGTCAATATAAATGCCTTGTCTGAAACCGAATTTTGTTTCGGTTGGATACCCTTATCGATAGTATTATTGATAGTTTACCAGCTCTAGAGATAGAGAACCTCCGAGGAAAGAATGAAGAATGCCCTGGGAGCGTACTACGCCTGCCCCGTTTATCATTCATTGGTTATACACAGCGGTCGTGAGACCTATCCTTAACTATGGAGCGTTGGTATAGTGGAAGGCGGCTAACACCACATCCCACCTAAATAACCTCCATAAGCTACAAAGAGCAGCTTGCCAGGCGGCTCTGGATGTAATTCTGAACCTGGAACCAGTAGACACTTTTCTGAAGTATGCAGCAGGGACAAGCGCAGTTAGACTCCGGGAACTGAAACTTCTTAAAGCATCTATTTCAGGCCACAGCACTATCCTACAGGAAGTAGGAATAAATGCAGAGGCAAAGGGAAGCGACTACTGCATACCAGTTCAGAAATGGAACGACAACATTGGAACCTGGTTCCCGAAAAGAAAAAGGAATGGAAGGAACACACTACCATCAGGGAGAACGAGCTTTCCATCTATACAGACGGTTCGAAAACGGAAGAAGGCACAGGAGCAGGCATCTTCCCCGAAGAACTTGCGGCACAGCTCTCATTCCGTCTACCGAACTGGTGTAGCGTTTTCCAAGCAGAGATTTATGCTGTCTGGCGGGCGTCTAAAATGATATACCCCTTGGATGAAACTCCAAGGACATTTCAATCTTGGTCGACAGTCAGGCGGCCATTAAGGCTCTGTCATCAACTGCCACAAAGAGAAATCTAGTCCGCAGCACGGCGACAGCACTGTAACAAATCCTGGGGCACTCCATCACCCTCGTCTGGTCACTTGGTCACGCAAGCATACCGGGCAACGAGGGAGCAGCAACAAGCGGTAACGGTCATTCAAAGACCCCTGCAGGACATCTTGACGGAAGTACGGTGGAAGACCAGAACTAGGGCAGAACGACAATGGGACCTTGCACGTTCCCATCTCCCGATCACTCTGGCCACGATACTCACCCAAATGAACTTCCCAACAACAGAATTATAACTATTATAGAAGTGATAACGGGGCACTGCACCATTGGACATATGGCCATCAGGATGCGCGTGCCACAACATGACTTCTTTAGTAGTTGTGGGAATGAGGAGGAAATAGAAAGCATCCAACACCTTCTTTGCGACTACTCTGCACTTCTTAGGAAACACACCAAGCATCTGGGTAAACCATTCTTTGAAGACCTGGGCAAATATGCCTTTAGAAATAGAGAGACTACTCAGAACCTGACCGTCAACTCCCACTACCCCCTTCTCTCCCCAAACCTTTTCCCCCATATTAGGCTTCACAATGGGTCAAAAGGCCTCTACCGAGCCTATTTAACCTAATAGCTGGCTTGGCTTGTCAGGTTGACACAGCCCCAAAGGGCCAAAGCTGAGCTTCTCTCAATCTCTTGGCTTGTGCGCTTCTAATTTTCGCACAAGAGAAAGGGACCTACAGTTTAACGCCGAATCCGAACGGCAGCTTGAGAAGCTTTTCATGGCTAATAACTACAAGGCTGGCGCCAACAGCAGAGAGGGGTGACCGGGTGTAAAGTTTATTCAAAGAAAAAACTTTTCATTAGATGTTCCGAGGCGGGATCGAACCCACGACCTCTTGCACAGCGGTCGCACACACTAGCCGCTGAGCCACCCGGCCACCGACCTTTAACCTAACCTAACCATATTAAGGGGAAGGCAATTCAGTAGGCACCAGGCACTTTGAGAACTTAGATCAGTTTGTAATACAAGTGGAGAAACTGGATCGTTGAATGAGGAACATAGCTTGAGATCATCAGCGTACATAAGGGCACTTGAGGAATATCATTGCTAATCAGGTTTACCCGCATAATGAGACTTCTTTCAATTAAATCAATATTTTGTGTACATTCTATGTAGGCAGTAGTTCCCGCTGAGCAGCTGACAACGGTCAAACAAGTTCTCCTGTAAACGAAGGAAAACGAAAACTATGCCACACCTATCCACCACTACCAGTGGTGTCTTCTTTGGCGGTGACGGCGAACAAAACAATAATTCTTGTTGTTCCAATAATTGCAGGGCCTCACAACGTGTGCGGCGGCGGTGTTCCTCTCTCTAGTCTGATGATTGCCGCCTGATTGTTGTTTTGGTTTTCTAGGAAAATGTGTGTTTATCGTTTCTCTTTGTCAGTTTCTCATGCCATTTTCATTTTCCTCCATTCTGCAGTCAAAGTTCAATTGACGTATATAAATATTTTCAACATTGATAATCCAATTTGCATTCGTCAACTAATTTCAAGCCCACATTTTTATGACAATCAAATTTTTGCCAAAACAAAAGAAAATCATTTTATATCTTTTATACAGACATTTTTTTTGCCACGTGCCTGTGTCACAGCCAGATGTAAGTGGGGTGGACAGGGGCAGAGCGGGGAGCTGGCTCTCGGGCACTCCAAACAAAAAAATTTCTATTGACTTTTTGATGGGCAACTGTGTGTAGTAGTCAGAAGTTTGTGACAGTAAATTTTAAATCAAATTTGCAGTTAATTTCATTTGCTAAATCGACAGCAGAGACAGGGAGAGCAAAAATACAATAGAAGACAGAGGAAGGCACTGTTCAAAGCTATAAATATTTTAGCTAGACAGGGATTTGATTTAAGTACGAGCACAGCTGAATATAAATGTTGGGCTAACTTATAACTAGAGCAGCCGTCGGCTAATGTCAAACTAAACTCAACCAAGTAACTTAAATCGATACCAAAATGGAAATTCATTTAAAGTTTACATATGGTAATTTACTTCATCTTTAAGGAAGCACTTTTCGCTGACTTCCTAAATCGGTTAAGGACTAAAATGCAAATCGGTTCAACAGTAAAAGTATGTTTTAGTTTATTTTTATGCCACATATATCTTTCTAACAAATTTGCATATTTCTGTGGTCCCCTACCCAAACACACACTTAAAACCAAACACGCAATCGATCTGGCAACAGCTGACACTTTAATAGGAATTTGACGCACGACATTTGTCGATATCTACTTAACCTAATTGAATTTATTGAACAGCAGGAGGGCTCGCCAAGCCGAATTTAGAGTGTAGGCAGTTCACTGCTTAATTAATGCTTTTCGACGACAATTAATGATGACTTTGGCACAGGCACCGGCACCGGCACTCACATCCCAAACATGATTCGGATGGAAGCCCAACATTTGTTGTGGGCTACCTAATGAAATTCTTGCTTGATTTGCCTTCTGTGGTGGATGTTACCAAAGTCATGTGTTACATTGCTTTTGTTACACCAATTTAATCAAACAAAATTAAATTAATTTTTTAGAATTTAATTCATTAATCTTGGCACAAGAAACACAAGCTTGAAAGAAAGAGGAGGTGACATACGAATTTCGGATTAATAAAAAAAGAAATTTATAAAGTTTAATGTAAGATTTAAGCTTGGTGATACCTGAAATAGGTTTGCACCAAGCTTGAATTTACAATTACCAAAAAAAGTTCAAACTTGTATGTAAAATTCTATAACACGCTTTTCCAATTCATGTAGTTAAACTATTGCTTTCAAAAATCTACCCAGAAACAAACGACTGGAAGAGTCTACATCAATCGGTAGAGTAACCCTTTTTTAACCAAATTTTTAAGTATGTTTGGCTCTTGAATGTCGTTTAATTAAGTTCTAAGCCAGTGATGGTCATGGTTTCCAGGGGCGAAAAAATTGCGCTGGTTCAGTCACAGTCCAGCGGTCGGTGATGGCAGGGGAGGTCAGAGCTAGTTTCCATCGCTATCTTGCAGTCAATGTCCGCCCTTTTGACCTTCGCTCTTCTTGACAAACCCTGTTATTAACACTCTAAAACTCATTAGAAAAGCGCGCTCTTAATTCAAACACAAAATATCTTTTCTTATTTACACAGAGAAAAAAAAAATATGTAAAAACTACACGAAAATGTACATTTTCTACACGATTCACAGGGATTTTCCACCCACTACGTTTGTTAGCTTTTATACATGGCACGTTTAGCTCTCTTATTTCTACATGCTTTTCTACACGCCACGTTTAGAGCACAGCCCATATTGGGGAGTGGGGTAGTGTGAGAAGGAATGTAAGGAAGAGGCACAAAGAGGGCCAGGTCTTCCTTCTGAAAAACGTACAACCTAATTTTATTTTTCACTTACCTTGTTTGGGATTCACAACTCACTTACCTTGTCCCGGGAATTTAGATATAATTGCCGGCATCTTAGCCCATATGACCATTAACCACTCGCGCGACTATGCCGCAAATCACATTTATAAAGGGATGCGACAAGCGACGGTGAGCTACACGTTTCTTGTAGATTTTCTAAATGTAGCATTCAGCATTTGACGTTTATTAGAAAACATACAAGTCACGTGTGGAAATCAGTTTTCTAAATTAACGAGAGCGTTAGTTAAAGGCGGTCCTGCCCGACTTCGATATACCCGTTACTCAGGGACACTAATGTTGTATAGCCTTCCCATATGTTAGTTAACAGAGCATTAACATTAATAAGAACATTTCAACATTATGTAAGCAAACATGTGGCGCCAAAAAGTAGGCAACAAATTTTATGACTTTGCCATTTATTATGCGATCTTTATGGGCACATACACTCTACTGCAAAATATGAGTTTGATATCTTCAAAATTGTTCGAGTTATTTATAAAAATTTATTATGGGAGCGGAAGGGGGCGTGGCCAAAATTTGAAATAAGCTTGATCAGCGTAGGGACTATTGGAGTCTACGTACAAAATTTGGTGGCTCTAGCTCTTCTAGTCTCCGAGATCTAGGTGTTCATACAGACAGACGGACATGGCTATATCGACTCGGTTGTTGATGCTGATCAAGAATATATATACTTTATGAGGTCGGAGATGCTTCCTTCTGCTTGTTACAAACATTTGCACGGCTTTAGTATTCCCTTTTTACTCTACGAGTAACGGGTATCTATATATATAAAACTGTTCAGCCTGACTAACTGACTGGTGACCATCGCACAGCCTAAACGGTAAGAGCTAGAGGGCTAAAATTTGGATAGGAGTTTCCTTATGTGGTGAAAGTGCGTACTAAGACGGGGTTCAGGAAAATTCCGGGAAAAGCGTCGTAAAAGTTTGGAAGGAGCAAATTTTTATTTTTCATCCAATTGACTTGAAATTTGGTTTGTGAGGACAGTAAGTGAAATAAATTGAAATGCGATTTCCTGAAGTTGAAAAATTCGACAGTAGGGTCGGAAAATTCCCGGAAAAGCGTCGGAAAAGTTTGTATGGGTAATTTTTTTTCATCCGATTGACTTGAAACTGGGTTGGTAAGCGAAGTGTACGAAATAATTGGACACGCGTTTTCCCAAATTCTGAAAATTTGGCCGCAAGAAAAATTATCGGGAAATTCGATAGGCAAAAACTATTTTTCGTCCGATTGACTTGAAACTCGGTTTTGTAAGGATAGTAAGTGGAATGAATTGAAATGTAATTTTCTGATGTTGGAAAATTTGACCTTAGGGTCGGAAAACTCATGGAAAACTCAGCAGCCAAAAACCGATTTTCTTCCGATTGGCTTTAAACTTAGTTTGCAAAATAGTATAAGAAATAACGATGACGGTAACGGCAACGATAACGATAACAATTACGATAGCGATAACTATAACGATAACGATAAAAAAAACAATAAAAAAAAAAATTTTACCCAAAAAAAGCGGGAAAAAAAAAAAAATATATGTTTTTTTTGAGGTGATAAAAAAAAAAGGGGGGGGTAGAAAGGCGCGCCGGGATATACATATGCTAGTAATAATATAAGTTGTGTGTACTGATTTTAAGCTACATTTTTCGTTTTCAATATCTGAACGTTAATGTAGAAAACCTATATTTCCGTGTAGTAATCAGATTGTTCAACGAAAAAGATAGAAATTCTTTGAAAAAAAACGCTGATTTTGTCTTGTCATGTTCCCTTTTGCATAATTTTTAAAAAAATATTTTTAACAAAATTTTTTAAAATTAAATTTTTTAAAAAACTTTTTTTTAAAAAAAAAAAAAAAAATATAATTTTTTTAAAAATTTTTTAAATAATATTTTATTTTATTATTTTTTATTTTAACCTAATTTTAAAAACCATCTTAAGCAAGGCTTCAAACCATTCCTTAAACGCATCCCTCAGAGCAAAGTGTTGACATAGTGCTAATGTCAAACCAATTTTTCAATAATCAAAGCATTCTTCTCTTACCTTTTGTAGGAGATCGTGCCAGAGTTTGTCAAACAAAAATTTCACACTTTATGCCTATTCCAAACCGACTACAAATGAAGGCAATTTATGTATAGAATTCTCTGGGATTAAGCCGTTTTACGCTCCCCATGTGGTTATCTAAAAATGAGCAGAAAAAAAAGTGGAAGTGGCATTTAAGCTGCCACACCACGGCGGCAAGCTGCTGGCCAGCCTACACGTTCGGCCTCCTGCCAGGTCGGTCGTCCATTGACCGTCTTATTGCGCGTTGCAGTTTTGCGCCTTATTTTTTTTTTTTTGCTTGCACCAGGTAGTAGCTGCCGTGATGATGCAGACCTACCTGTTTGCAGTCTGCAAAACCAGTTTCCCATCAATGTGAGCTCTCCTGTAAGAGCACCTTCAGCACTTTGCCCTTCATCAAGTACACCTACCTTGCAAGTATGCCAATTTTTCTGGTATGTCTTTGCTTATCAGTCGCCTTGGCCAAGTTTGGGCATGGCTACAATGTGGCTTGTAACCTTGAGGCGAAGCTCAGGAGTTAACCTGCGGTTATTTATGATTCAATTTGAGAGAGCTGCAAGTTGTTGACCGACCGACCGGTGTTTCGCGGTAGTTGGAGGCGGTTTCCTTTTAATTTGACTTCCTACCCCAAGCACCTGCCAAAACCGACAATTCAAAACTTGGTCCCCTAAATGCATATCCTGTCTTCCGTTTCACGCAATGCAAAAACAGCATAAACACAGACGAAACTTATCAAATTTCATTAGACAAATGCATTTCCGCATTCGGTAAGTGGGCAAAGGAAATTCTGCAGCTCTGAAAATAGAAATTCAATCTTTGTAGATAGACAAAAGTCATTCTCAATTAAAGGAACACATTTCGAGGAAACTTCCTTAAGAGTTTTTAAATGCTTGAATATTTCTCAAAAGGTTCTCAGGTATTAATCAATTATCAGAGAGTCTGTGCAAGTGCACTTAGCAGAAGTTTATGAATTTAGAGTGGAAACTGTAAAGAGACAGTGGGTTGAGACATCACTGAGAGAAAAATCTATGAAATTGAAATGCAGTTTTCACTTTTTTATGATAATGTCGCTACTATTGATTGAACACTTATGAAATGATGAACGACTGAAATACTGAAAGGAAAACTATTGAAGTTCAACAAGGCTGCAGTCGCCGGGAAAGTCTAAGATTCGGTTCCCGGACTGATTACTCTACTTTTCGAAGGTTTGTTTCAAATCTTCCAGTCAAAGTGGAATAAACATCTTTCATAGTTGTCAAACGTCCCCTTCTAAGATTTCCAAATGGTAGCCTTACTTTCTATAAACACATATGAGGATAGTTTTGCCAAGTTGTCTTATGCCTTCTCAAAGTCGTGATAAGTTTATCTTTGATATGATTTTTAAGATCTTAACCAATTGACTTAACTGATTCTTTAAACCGAACTATTCTCCAAACTGAGGGGTCCAGGTTCAAGAGGTTAAAAACATTTAGAGGGTTCGGTTCAGAAGAACCAGAACCGGCTCTGCGTGGTTCGTCTTAGAACCGGCTACAAACAACCTTTTTCTGGGATGCAAAGCCATCCTGGGCCACACTGAAGGTCCTGTCAGTGAGAAATGACTTCACCATTAGGAAGATTTGAAGATTGAGCATTCCCTTAATGTTAGCCAGAAGGCAAAATGCCTGTTGGATATCCAAGTAAGCTGCCACATCGTACTCCTTGGCGTGGAATCCTTCCAGGACGAAGTTTACCACTCTGTGTAGCTGTTTTGGTGTGTCATGTCCCCGCCGAAAGCCAAACTGGAATTTTGGGATCTTCCGTTTCATAGCTAGAGTTTTCAGGATTCTTGCAAAATGGTGGGAGGAGGCTTAAGCGTCTGTATGAATCCAGTTTATCTGGAGGCTTCCCGGGTTTGTAAAGCATCACAATCGGCGGTGTCCCAGAAATCTCTTCCAACCAAATTTCAACCCAAAACCAATTCTAGGTGTCCTAGAAATCTCTTTCGGTTGGTTTCAAATCTCTCGTATTTTGTTGGGAGATTTTGGCAAACCAACCAATACACTAACCAACCAATAGCGACTTCACGAACCCACGCAATATATCACTGTTTTTGAATTAGGACCATAATCTTATACACACACCTTTCGAACTCGACTTTCGAAGAAAACGAAATCTCTCGAAGTTCTGGGACACCGACGGATTTCTCTAGCGATTAGCAAACTAACCGAAGCCAAAATCTCTAGAGATTTCCAGGACACCCCCGATTACGATAGTTTCTCTTAATTCGAAATCCGTTTTTCCTTAGAGATGCGGGTTTCAAACGGAAAAGATTCCGTTTTCGATCCGCTTTCGTTATCGAGAAAGTGTCGAGATAGACCCGAACACGTGCCTCGAGAACATACATTTTGCTGCCCAAACTAAGCGACAGGTAATGCTTTTTCGGACCAAAATCGGTCACGTTCTCGATAGTTTTGTAAGAGAAAAACTCTAGAAAATGTCGAAATCGGATATGTTGGAATTCCGGGTTCGAACCAGTCCGACTTTATGCTTGTTTTAATCAAAGACAATACACGGCATTAAAGATAACATCTCGTCGTCAAACACTGGTACTTATTCCTCCACCCTCGTATAGTTTTTCGTTAATTGCCCGCACATATTTTGAACAACGACAATCCTCAGCCAAACCAAAGTAATACTCGTTACAACTGTCAGTATGCAGCGTACTTCTTGTCTGCTCCTACCGTCTATGATTTTCTATGTTCCACTGGCAGATAAATCACGTCTTCAATTTAATTACTGTATAAAATATATGTTGTATTGTTTGCCACACGCCACTCGAGACAACAGGGAGCAAGAAAGAGAAGGAGAACCATAAGGAGAGAGAGCTATAGCAAATGAGTGCCTACAACTCAAAGGACTCAAACTGGTTTTTGTAAGCAGCGGCAGATGTTCCGTTGTGCTGGCCTTCACTACACCAGCATTGTTTTTAACATACATGCAAACAAACATCCTTACTGCATTTAACATAAAGCAACTTTTCGTCCAAGTTTTGGAGCAGGATCCTTTGCCAAAAAGTAAATCTATGCTCCAACACTTGCCAAACGAAAGACTTTCCTGTTGAGACACTTAAATCGCAGCACGAAAAACACAATTCATTAAAGCAGCTGTTACTGCAGGGAAATCAGGAAAACCCACCACCATCGTGGCTGTGCCTTGCCTACCCTAACTCAATTGTGACAGGAAGTGAGTGCAGCTCAAGAGCATCCGAAAATCCTCTAGCATTGAGGAGGGTTGTTGGCTTGTAGCTTCTCATTTACCGATCAGTCAGTCTGCTGCCGCACAACGTGCTGTACACACGCTCACACGCCACGGTCAAAGAACGCGCGGGGAAATGGGAATGAGTGAATTTTGAGTAAACATATTTGCGACGACAACAATTCGATTATGGTGACATACCACAAAAGTGTTGTCCTAACTCAGTTTAGTGTGCCGCAAGTGAAAATGTCTGCAAATAGTTTTAGCACTGAAAAAGCTGACAAGTGTCAGAAAGTGACTAAAAACGATAACAACAAACTGAAAATGAAAATTCAGAGTAAAAGTGCAGCTTGGCCCATACCAAAACGCACGGGTGGCGTAAAAGCAAGGCGTTCCAATACCTTACAACGGTGAGCTTCGCCCTGGATTTTGGTTTATTCAAAGAAAAAAGAAAAGACTTAAAAGTACCTTTTGTACATGTTTAAACTCAAAAACAGCAAAAAATATTAAAATAAATACAAAAATACTTGAACCAGGAACTTTAGTTACTTAAAGCAGATCAACAAGTTCTAGAAACTAAATACCAAATCTACTTACAAAATCATGCAAAGAATGTATGCTATGGAAAAAGCAATGCTTTCTTACACGTATCTTTCTGACCCCTAAAATTCCCAACTGGTTTTAACAAGGCTACTAGATTAGATGCCTAAAGTTGAGAGATTTTAAACCGACAGCACAGCACCAAGTAGATTTCAAGCGTACGGTTTTCCTTTTCTATAATCTAAAAGGCGACGTTATTCTTGACACTTTACGTATAAAATCCTCATAGTTTAGCTCAAAATGCAATCATTCCCATTCCCAATCACCGCCCATTGACAACTTTTTTATAAAACTTGGAAAATCATATTGATTTAAATAAAGAATATCTTGTACTTATAATAGGTTAAGCTTCAATTGGAACAAGGGATTAGTTTAAGACAGAAATGAGAGTTAGTTGGTGCAAATGGAACTGCCTCTTCGCATGCAATAAGTTTTTAATTCGAAGGCTATCAAAAGTATGAACGCAGACTGTGCTTTCGATAATTTTCGAACTGAAAAATTTTCGACTTAATGTCAAAAATTTGAACAAAGACAGTGATTTAAATAATTATCGAACCAAAGGGCTGAAAAAGTTTAAGCAAATTTTCTTAAATGTGAACAAAGACTGTGTTTTCAACAATTATTGAACCCCAAGGCTGAAGAGTTTTGACTTTACATTCAAAAATGTGAAAAAGGACAGTGTTTTCAATGCCTATCGAATCCTAGGGCTGAAAATTATTGACTTAACTGTCGAAAATGTGAACAAAAACTTTGTTTTCGATCATTATCGAACCCCGGGGCTGAACATTTTCGTCGTACCTGCTAAAAATGTGATCAAAGGCTTTGTTTTTGATAATTATCGAACCACAGAGCTGAACATTTTCGACATAACATCTAAAAATGTGATTAATGTAAGCAAGCAAAATGTAATCAGACAGTTTTTCGATAATTATCGAACCCCAGGGCTGAAATTTTTCGACATAACTGCTAAATTTGTGAAAAAAACTGCGATTTCAGCAATTATCGAACTTATCGTGAAAAAGACAGTGTTTTCAATGACTATCGAACCCTAGGGCTGAAAATTTTTAACTTAACTGTCGAAAATGTGAACAAAAACTTCGTTTTCGTTCATTATTGAACCCCAGGGCTGATCATTTTCGTTGTACCTGCTAAAAAAGTGAACAGAGACTGTGTTATTGATCCCCAGGGGTGAAAAATTGTAGTATAGCTGTGAAAAATGTAAGCAAAGACAGTTTTTTCGATAATTATCGAACCCCAGGGCTGAAAATTTTCGACATAACTGCTAAAAATGTGAACAAGGACTGTGTTTTCAACCATTATCGAACCCCAAGGCTGAAGACATTTGACTTAACTGCCAAAAATGTGAAAAAGACAGTGTTTTCAATAACTATCGAACCTTTAAACTGAAATTTTTTAAATTAACTGTCGAAAATGTAAACAAAATCTTTGTTTTCGTTTATAATTGAACCCCTGGGCTGAAAATTTTCGACATTTTCAACTAAACATATGATAGCCAGGCCTGGAAATGTTAGTGTTGCTGTGAAAAATGTAAGCAAAGCAAGTTTTTTCGATAATTACCGAACCCCAGGGCTGAAAATTTTCTATATGCATGCTAAAAAGTGAACAAAGACTGCTTTTTAATCATTTTCAAACCCCAGGGCTATTAAATTTTGACAGTTATCAACTGAAGTAACGCTCAGCTCCATCAAACTATGTCAGTTCAATATAACGGATTACTGTCTTGAATCATTGAAACAATGAGGATCATGAATATCGAAACCGGATAGTCCGCTATCATAACCAGTATGGTTTCAAGTAGGGTTGTCACTATTTGATCGATATGTCGATATTTTTGTTTGACGATAAGGGTTATTTCGATATGATATTTATTGTGCCGATTATCATGATATTATCGATATTTTTAGAAACGATATATTGGAAAAAATTACTATGGTCACATTAAAAAAGGACGCTCGTTTGTTTCGTTTCAATAAAATGGACTTTAGACAGCACTTTGAAAGTAAAAGATAACTGTAACAGGTGCAAGTTATGTGGCAAGACTTTTAAACCAAGGAGTATTACAACCAACTTAAGAACCACATAAGAACTAATCATTTAGATGCTGCAATACGCGGCAACTGTATGGCAGCTTCAACCATACTTGGACAATATTAAGCAGTGGTGGGCACCAAAATCAAACAGAAGGGCGAAAGTTTTTGCCTTCAAATTTAAACTTCCATCCGGGGATTGTAATGCGGTTTCTATTAGGAACATAACAATTTGGTGTCTTTATATGAACGCACCCTTAAACTTATTTATTTAATGATGTTGTGCAGACTTTCTTCAATAACTTTTCAGTTTATATGTAACCTTTGGAAAACAACGATATTTCTGATACTCTCGATATATCGGTATTTTTAGACCCGATATATCAAATAACGATATTGAAAACTTTTTAAAATCAAGTGTTTTGGGAATGTCAAATTGTGCTGAAAATTAGCATTTTGTACTTGAACATTAAATGTACTTCAAATTTATTTTTGACTTAAGTACAAAATACTAAACTTTTCAATTCCGAGTGTGTCTATTTTGTCCAATTATGGGTGCAGTATTGGATATTAATCAAGATCCAAAAACAAAAAACACTGACAGGCGAGCCCAGCTACTCCATATCCATCACTCACCTGTGGCCGTTAACATAGATCAAAGACAAACTACAAGACCCATCTGCTGCTGCTCCTCCTGCTGCTGCTTATCTATATCTACATTACGATTTTGCTGCATTCCTGCACGCATCATAGATTTAATCCGTTTTTTGTTCTGTAGATGTGAAGGCCAAGGAATAAAGGAAATGAAGAAAATACCCAAAAAAGACACCGCAGGCTCTAAACTATGCCAACTCTCTCCCTCTCCCTCTCTTACATCCCTCTGTGTGTCCTGTTGATTCTCATTCCTTTTGGCCTGTTTCCTTTGTATGAATCGTATTCCAGGAATCTCTAGTAAATTTACCTTACAATAAGCATAGGCAAATGGAATGTAGCTTTGCATTCAATCGAACGAAAAAAAAAATCCTTTAGTTCAGGTAAACACTTTCGCCTGCCGCAGTCCATTCACACGCAAAAACTCTTCTTTCCTTTTATTTTATGACATGTAGTTACATCAAATTGTAGTTTCCATCCATTGTCTTAGACTTAATGAGGCACATAAAATTTATAACACTGCCAAAGCGCGAGGTCAGCCTACCTAAACTGACAACTGACGGCGCTAAATTTTGCATAATTGACCACGGGGGGTATTCAGCTACCGTGCAAATAGTTCGCCGAAAAATGAGTTAACCTGACGGTAATTTATACTTTGTTTTTCTTTGCAGTTTACCAAGAAGCGAAAACTTTGGCATCAGCGTGATGGGAATAAGAAGTAATAACTATGCTGTAGGTGGACTGGTAAGTTATGGGAAGAACTCATTTACACTGTTTGAGCAAACTTATTTTGCATTAAAAAAGTTCGATTAACTACGAATTTCAAGGAATCACCTTGAAGTAAGAGTAGGGTTTTCCAGCACTGCACTACATGAGAGTCTCTTGTTGGGTCATAAAAACGTGCAATTTGTCAAGTTATTGTGGGAAAACAAATGTTTTTCTATTGTTTTTTTATGAACTGGTTGTGCTTTATGCCTAGTTTTTGTTGGAGTTTACACTATGAAGCAAACTTCATGAAGTTTTCTCAATAGACAAGAGAATCAAGAGATCAGAATTAGAAGGA
The DNA here is from genome assembly GCA_018904265.1 of Lordiphosa collinella. Classification (NCBI taxonomy): domain Eukaryota; kingdom Metazoa; phylum Arthropoda; class Insecta; order Diptera; family Drosophilidae; genus Lordiphosa; species Lordiphosa collinella. The sequence continues at coordinate 89,281 of JAEIFV010000719.1, read as the reverse complement.
TTAAAGGATTAGAGATCAGCAATCAGAAGATTCTGTACCTTTCATTTATAAGTTCCAGCAATTGTCTCATGAATTTCCGGCCTACTAAGATAACTTCACAAAATTTGCTTCTTCGTGAAAATACCAACTTAATTGCACACGGTGTAATTTTTATAATATATATTATCTATCTACACTTATAAAAGCTCTCAAATTCAAATAAAATTGAAAGATGCTTATTATATTAAGTATACAAATAGAAAGTCGCAGTTTTACTTAAAACCTTTGTGGTTTTCAGAATGCAGATTTTGGTAGAAGATCACGTGGTACCTAAGTACTTTTTTAAAAGTCTAACTAAAGCCGTATTCCCCAGCTGTTGCCTGAGGTGCCGAACACATGCATCAGAGAGAGTCAGAAAGCCTCTCTTCTTGGGGAACCCTCCTCGGAAAGGTCCTTGAAGTGGTGTAAACTTAAAATTTTAAGTATGACAGGTAACAGCAAAGGCAACTACCTGATATGCTGCTTAAGTAGCATAGAGAGGGATGATGTACTCTGAGAAAAACAAATTTCGATTAATCAAGATTTTCCGTTTTCAAACTTATAACGAAATTCTGATTTAGTAAAAATTCTGATTAAGTTTTAAAATTCCAAATTCGATTTCAAGAACGTTATATAGGATATGCGGGATTTTTTTTTTGACTTTTAGAGCTCAACATAAGAATGTTCTAGATTATATTAAGTACTAGATGACCTTAGTTTATGAACGAATAATGCTTGGATAAAAACTTTGAAACTAAAATATAAACCAAACATACCCAGTTTTTGCGTTTAAACTTCAAAAATTAATCCTTTTTTATCTGAAACTTAGTACCACACCCTGATCGTTTAAATTCATTTAAATTTTAAGAACGAAAAGATCTTAGATTAATACTTTCTTTATTGAATCAAGAATTTTATTTCTATTTTCGTATTTTTAACGGTAAATGTCGTATGTATTTTAGAAAGATTTGTACTCAAGTAAGAACTTCCTAGAGCAAATCGTTCTTATGAAATTCAAAACCGAATGAGGTTAAATTCAAGAGCGCTTCTTTAAGAGCGAGTCGTTCGAATTGAATCACACACAGACACGCACACTCACTCCCGCACTGAGTATTAAGTACTTAGTAGAGCTAGCAAAAAATCAATGTTCATGACATCGATTTTTCCCAACATTTTTAGGAAAACATTGATTAAAATCGCATACCTTTCATCTTCTAGATGGCTCTACCTAGTACATATACGAACAAATAGCAAAGTAGGAGATATATAGAAGATGATTAATAACCCTTTAAAGAAATAAGAATCTATATATTTGTAACAATGTATATAGGCGCGACCTGGTTTGATTTTAGTCAGAAGCGGTTGGTTAGCTGTCTCATGGTCAAGGAATGATTATAGTTCAGAAATCAACAATAATGATATGAACATACAGGCTGTTTCGTCTAGAACCATTTAGACTCGTCAGTGAGGTTTTAAACGCTTTCCACACCAACAGCCATTAACAATTGCCTCTATAAAGGCCACACTTTTGCCGAATTAGCTAAATCAAATTTATTTTCCGTTTAACTCTATTCACCTTATATTATATCACTTCATGTTATACTTGTTATGATGAGATTCTTTTAAAATTTGACTTGTGTAACTAATAAGATTAAAAGAAAAATTCTTCTCCAGCCCATGGTTCCTATTAGCAAAAAAGGTTCACATTGACGTTTCTTGGTTTTAAAAATGACCTCCGACTCAATAGAGGCATCAAATTCCTGTCCATTAATCGAAAAATTAAAATCAACTTGTTATTAAAATCTATTCAGATTACATAAAGAACAAACTTTTCAATTCTCCAGTGGGCAAACTGACTTGGGAACGTAAGGCTTTTAAAAAAATTGGATCTTCATTGGGAGTGTTACTTTTTTTTTGTCAGCTTATCTTTCATAAATGACACCAAGAACCCAAGGAAATGTTCGAGGTTAGAATTGCTTTAGGAACCTGACTTGTAACCATTTTTATACTCTGTTCCCATTAAGAATGGGAAAAGGGGGATCATGAAGTTTTGCAAAAATATGTAATTCTTGATCAGCATCAACAGCCGAGTCGATTTAGCCATGTCCGTCTGTCCGTCCGTTAGACCCTCGAGACTTTATATATGTCAAGTAAGGCCGAATATCTATCTATTCTGAAAAGATCAATGAGATCGGACAAAAAACACCGAAGTACGTGCTAGTGTGCTAATGTTAGAGTTAGAGCGAATGAAAACATAAGAAGTCAAGGGAACAGGGTATTTTGTAGTCGGGGAACTCGACTACAGCTCCCTTACTTGTTTTAAATGATTAAGTAAATATGTGGTATTTCCAGAGGTTCTTTAAATTCATCCATATTTTTTTCACTTTGCTTGACAACGTCGCAAACACCTATATTAATTATCTGTTTTGGGATAATTAATATTGGTGTAAATAGTAATCGAATTTGAAAAATGCTGACAATTTTGTTATTACCTAAGGACATGATTCACCGGCGTCGCATTTCTAAGTAGTGGTGGAACTTTTTTCGATTCGAATCGATTCTCAAAAATTATATCGATGTTTCCCACGCACGGAAAAAATCGATACATCGATTGGAGAATCGGTTTATTTGCCAGTAGCGGGTACTTAGTATAGAGTATTTAGTATCGAGTACTTAGTATCGAGTACTTAGTATCGAGTAGTTAGTAGCGACCATTTAGTAGCGACTATTTAGTATCGAGTACTTAGTATCGAGAACTTAGTATCGAGTACTTAGTATCGGATCGAGTCTTAATGAGTCTGTCGAGTATAGTTCGGTACTTGTCTGGGAGTATCGAGTACTAGTACGGTACTTAGTACGAGTACTTAGTACGGTACTAGAGAGTACTAGTATCGAGTACTTAGTATCGAGTACTAGTTAGTACTTATCGAGTACTTGTTGAGTACTTGTTCGATGTACGTCGAGTACTTTTGGTCATAAGTACTTAGTATAGAGTACTTAGTATGAAGTACTTAGTATCGAGTACTTAGTATTGAGAACTTAGTATCGAGTACTTAGTATTAAGTACTTAGTATCGGGTACTTAGTATCGACTACTAAGTATCGAGTACTTTGTATCGAGTACTTTGTACCGAGTACTTTGTATCCAGTACTTAATATCGACTATTTCAACCGAGTACTGACTTTCGAGCACTTTGTACTTGATTATCGAATACAAGTACTTGGTATTGAGTTTTCAATATCGAGTACAGAGTATCAAATACTGAGTATCGAGTACTTACTATCGAGTACTTAGTATCGAATATGGAGTTTCGAGTACTTAGCATTGATAACTTAGTATCGAGTTCTTCTTAACGAGTACTAAGTATCGGGTACTGTAGAATTAAGCACTGACTATAGATAGTTTGGATAGTAACATCGATGATTACAAACCACACCTTGGGAAAGAAGTCCGCTTGTGCCTTTCTATGTAGTATGCGATAACTAGAGGATACTGAACACTTTGTAGCCAGATGCCCGATCTTATGAAACGGTAGATTGACAGAAAATTCGAAAATATTAAACAAAGTTAATGTGTTATGCAAATAAACTCGTTATAGTATACAAAACTTTGTCGTACGGAAGTTTATAATATAGAAACTTGTCTGCATTATAAAATCCGGTTCTGATTACAGTACTTGAAATTTTATCGGTTGGTGTGGGTTGAATTCCATTTGAAATTTCAAAAATTAGCCTTGCTTTCCTTAGCTTTGATTTAGCTTCCAGCCAAAATCGACCTTTGGTACACCTCCCACATGACCAATTTTAAGTACACTTTCTACACCTACATTTCTATATATGTACATTTCTACCAGGCAAATTTCCACTTTAATAATCCAAACATGCCAAATATTTTCGCTTGGATTTACACCACAAGCAGAGCAGAATCTGTACTGAATCGAAATAAAAAATTCCTTCTTGGCAACTTAATTTCCGCTGCATTTTTCTCTCAAATATTTTCCACATCAAATGTTTTAATGAACTAAAAATGCCATAACTGGGCCAAGTGCATGTACATGTTCCTACATACAACCATGTAGAAAGTCAATTCATAATTAGCCACCTCCAGCAGCGCCCAGCGCTGACCCACTTGGTGTAGAAGGAGAAGGCCCACTCGTTTGCATTGTTATCTTTCGCTGGCTTTTCTTTAAGCTGATAAGTGGGCCGGCGGGCAGGCTAAACATTTTTGTTCTCTTTTGACTTTTAAGCCAACCGAAAACAGATTTTCAAATTGCCGATAACCAAAAAAGCACTGGCGCTTAATTCTGAAGAAGTGACAAAGTGACGACGACGACATACGGTTGTTTCTCCTACTCCGTATCGCATTACAAAATGACAGCTGGCATTTTTCCCTGCACATTTGAATTGATTTATTTTTGGAGCGAGCAACTGCAACGGCGCAACAGCTGCCATTTGTATACAAATGTTGAGTTTTTGTCACACGATAGAGAAGAGATGGGAAGTCGGGTCGTACGTGGTGGGGTTGAAGGCCAAGTGCAATGTTGCTGCCGCCGTCCATATGTAGTCTCTGAGTGAGTTTTAATGTTGACTACATTTTAAGTAATATCTTCTGTTGTATGTGGTGTGTGTACCATAAAACCGAAGCTATTTTTATAGCTCCAACTGCAGCGGCAGCAACAGCTAAAGTTGACGAAGAAAGCATATGAGAAAGGAAGCATTCAACTTGAACTCTTAAAAGTTTTACAACCGAAAAGCCAGCGAATTAAACCGAATTTTATGACTAATTTAAAGACAACATTAAATATGCTTGCTCACTTGATTTGATGAGAAGATGCATGTTGTGATGGCATATACCAAATCTTAAGTGCACTTGAGAGACCTTCACTAGACTAGACTAGAGTTGGACAAGTTTCCAATTTCGTGAGTGTTCGTGTTAGGCACGACATAGCACGATCTTTATTTAGTGGATCTCTTCTGCTCTGTAAAAAGAGTTCATTAGCCCTCCATTTATATAACATTTACTAGTTTATATAAAAAACCGATATCATTGCATTTGATAATATCTACTCTTAACCGCAAAAATACCAACACATCCGTCCTAGGGTCGTTTTTACTGCTTTGGCTTTCTTAAGACCTTGTAACCACAGCTGCAGTAACCAGAGTCAGGCGAGAGAGTCATGCCTGACTTCATGGAGAAGCCCCTGAATGAGTGAGTGAATGAACCTGACATGTGATACCCCCCCCCCTCATCCAGTTACCCCAGACATTAATTTCATACACAAATGACCAGAGATTGATTGATAAATTCCAGTAATTCCACTCATTAACTAAAACGACACATGTTTCCCTTCTGCTGTTGTTTGCTTTTCTTTCTAAATCCTGTTAGTCCTTTTTTTGGGAAATGTGTTTTTCCAAATCACTTGAAAAGTCTGTATTTCCGCTCTAAGGGCTTAACCCAACGCTATGCTGTTTACCTTGTCCCAAGTTCATTGCGCTCATAAATTAAACGTTTAATGTTTGTTTCTTGTTAAGCAACAGGAGGCATCAAGTGATTAGAAGCAGAAGTTAGTTTCTGGGAATGGCCTAAGTCAATGGCTTCATAGTTGATACCAAGTTGCTAGCCTATTTGGGTTAAGTAAAAAGGTGTCGCAATTGTGGAAACCTTACCACAATTTCCTAAATAAGTCGATGGGGCCATTAAAAATCATTTATAACTTTGTGGCTGAAGATAAGAAAGTGCAAGTAAAGCAACAGGGGAAAGTAATAGTTTTTTTTTTTTTGAATAGAAATAGAGCAAAAGGGCACCAACAACCCATGTGATTAATGAATGTTGAGCACATGAAAATTTTTCCTTCTTTGTGTTAGAAATTCGCAACTGAATGCCATTTTTGTCGATTTAGTATAAAACAAGTAAAAAAGTCTGTATATTTTTGGGATTTTCTTAGTACGATTGACTTACCTAAACTGAGCCACCCTACCCTAGCGCTTCTATTTGGTTCCACCTTGTCGGTGGATTTTCCCAATATTGAGAATTATTTGAACAAACTGAGTTTCATTGAGATTGGCTTTAAATTTAAACTTGGCCCATTTTTTTCGATCTTGTGGAAAATATTTAAAAGGCGGAAATTCAGATGAACAATAATTCGCATACTGCGCTTTCAAACCAGGTGTAAAGTAAGTCGGATGAAACATTATTCCCATCCCAGGTTTTCTAACTAGGTTCCTTCTGTGCGCATTTTCGAACACAGAAAAAAATTCGTTGGTCGATTCAACACTAGTGTATAGTAGGGTGTCCCACACAAAATCTTTTTTCACATATATTTTCTGCAAGATTAGAGAGTAAAGTATTTTTGAGATTTTTTTTTCACGATATTTCAGAAGACTTTTAGAGATCGCTCAATCCGAATTTTTCTACCCAAAAATCGGGTACTCCGTACTGTTTTTGAATTTTACCTATAACTTGGTCAATAACAACGATTTTCTTCGTTTTCAAATCAACATCTTAAAGAAAAATGTCAAAATTTTACTTTTATTGGAATAAACCATAAGTTTTGGCTATGCTTTTTCTTTATTTAGATAAATTTTTTTATTTTTTGGGACACCCTAGTGTACAGATCAAAAGATTCTCGGAAATCAGTAGACCAGTACACAGATTCCATACAAATATATTTTTTACGGTTTATCCCTTAGTCTTTTTGTGCTATAATTTAATCTATTTAAACTCTCGACCTTAATCAAAATTTAGAAACTAACAGCCTTTACTTTCAATGTAATACATCAGAGCTCGTCAAATATAGTCAACTATTTTTTTTGATGTCTGCAAAATGACAGGTACAAAATAATCACACTCGCTCAGTCTCTTGTTTTTGTTTCTTTCGTGTTTTATGGTTCTCGATGAGAGAAACTCACGAAGGTGTCTTGTTGTTGTTGTAGCGTTAAAAGCACGCATACACACTTGCAGCTTCGGTTCAGTTCAACCTTGAATCTACATTGACTGGAAAATCTTAACAAAGCAGTGCTGGACTGCGGTCGTGTTGGATGACTAAAAGCAGTGCTGACTCAATCTCAATTCTTACATCTGTTTTTTTATCGAAGAAACTAAAGCAGTCCTGTTCGCGTTTCCGAATTCGATTGGATCTATTTGTTATCAAAATCGTCATATTCAGGTGTGTCCCAAAAATTTGTGTATAAACTTTTTCCTTTCGAAATAAAACTGCTTGCCTTAATATGTGAAGGGTCTTTAAAATGCTAGGCTTCTAGATTAGATGACAAAAGTTAGGAGAATTAAAATTCGAATTTTTTTTCATAACATTGTAAATTTCAATCCCTAATTTCATATTTCATTGCTGGTTACGCCTTCGGCTTTCCTTACCTTCTCGCTTTAAACCGTATTAGCGATCAATACTGTTTTTAACTTTAAAAATTTGGGTTTTCTTAACATGTTTTATTGTCACAGCGACACTTTCTGTTTTTGCTATCCTCCAGAGATGGTTGAACCCCATATCGACGAACCCCACTCGAAAAAGACCTCAACCATCAATTAACTTTCAAACAATTTCTCACCGAGTTGTAAAATAAAAATATATTTTAGTCTGCATAAAATAAAGCCTACGTTTGGGCTGACGAAATTTAGTTGTTTTATTTATGGAAAGCTAAAATTTAAACATGTTGGGTAGTTCTTCGTGCTGTACAACTTCACGTTTTCGTTTACTATTGATAGCTGGCAAATGAAATTTATAAGTTTGATAGCATTTAAACAATAGCCGCAAACTATGCTTCACTTTGAGTACTTCGGGGACAATTCTGCGTTAAATAATAAAATTCTATTTCTTTGAAATCAAGTTCAGTGTTTTTACTCCATTTGAAATGTGAACTACAAAAGGTTAAAAGGTTATTATTCCTAGTGTGGAGTGGGAGCACCTTAGTGCTCTAGTCTAAAAAAAAAACTATTAATCAAACAGGAAACACACAAAAGCAAGTGACGTAAATGAATTGAAATCTAAGGACAAACCCGGATGCTGAATGGTTAATTAAGTCGCACCGCAATCTTTGCTTGGCAAAAACTAATCAAGCGCCACAATGTGACGACGTCCCTCAATTGCATCAGACGACGACACAAGACAAGGCCAGATCCGTAGGCTAACAAAAGGCTTAACCAGCACCCACTACTACTTCTGGCTCGTGCTATGCAATTTCTGCTTTAATCTAATCAAATCAAGCCACTTCACTCCAGACATGACCCCATCGAGAACAGAAAGACACAGTGAGAGAGAGAGAGAGGAGAGAGCAGCATTACTTTACAATGTTTATCAATGCGATATCTCCCCCACCCACTCCCCATTAACAATAGGCCATACGACGCGCTGGTCGTCAACACATCGCACTTGCAATTCTTTATGCCGATTGGCCGCAAATGGCAATCAGTTAATATTTATCGCTAGGCCGGGTGACACCTGAAGCTCTCTGTGTGCTGCTCTCGATGGTGGTTAGTCATGAAGAAGCTGATAATACCCACACTCATGGATACCTATGGATTAATCAAATTTTGGGCTTTTGATACCGGAACCCCAAATAATGAAGCAGCGGGTAAAAGGCATTTCGAGGAGTTGAACACAGAGTCCATGCCCAGTGAACGGAATTATAAGTGGAAAAAACGGCTATTGCAGGTAGTGGGGCGGATTGTTGTTTATGACTTTTTGATAAGTTAAGTGTAATTTGGTTATGTTTTTGATACCCATTAAAAGTGAATGGAAATGGGTTGGATTTGTTAAAGGTATTCTTATATGTATATGCATTCTTGATCAAACCAAAAATACGGAAACTGGGCACTTAAAGCTAAGTTTAAGGCAAATTAATTTACACAAACTGTCATGGCTCAGTTTGTCTGATTTGTGTCCGAATTTGTCTAGCTGTTCACACATTGAATTGATTTACAAACGTCATTGCACTTGAAATTACTCAGACAAGCATCACAAGTTTGACATAATTTGTTCTTACATTTGCCTTGTAAGAACAAACTCTGCAAATCCGATAACATTTGGCGGGAGAGTGTACACATTGTGCTTGTCTAGCACGCAAATCGTTGTCGAAACAAGTGCTAACTCGGCAAACCGTTTGACACTTGTCCTTCACAGCAAATTAATTTGGCTTAAACTAATTTTGACAAATTTTCGTCGTTTTTGACAAATTAGTTTGCCCGTGAGAACTTAGCCTTACAATTCTAAAAGTTTCAATAAGGTTGGAAAATTTTGCACCTAAAATTTCTAATAATTTTAATAAGATGGGACACTGTGCGCTATACCATTCTAAATATATCTATAAGATCCGAAAAAAACTCTAATTCTATGCACTAGGAATTTCTCTAAGATCGTACAAAAAACACGAACACTATGCTTTTATATATTGAACAAAAAACACGGAAATTATTCACTAAACAATTCTATAAATTTCACTAAGATCGGACAAAAAACTCCGACATTATGCACTAATAAATTTTCTAAGATCGGACAAAAAACACGCACACTTTGCTCTAAAATGTTCACTAAGATCCCAGAAAAAACAGGGAAATTATTCTCTAAGCAATTCATAAAAATTTCAACAAGATCCGACACAAAACACGGACACTATGCACTTATAATATCTCTAAAATCGTTCAACAATACGGAAACTATTCTCAAATCAATTCTAAAACTTTCCATAAAATCCGCAAAATAACACGTACACTTTGCACTAATCATTTCACTAAGATCAGACAATAAACACCGACACTATGCTCTAATAAATTGTTTATGATTGGACTAAAAGCACCGATACTATGCTCTAAAATTTTCACTAAGATCCGACAAAAACAGGGAAAGATCCGTCACAAAACACGGACACTATGCACTAATAATTTCACTTTGATCAGACAAAAAACGCCGTCAATCTGCACTAATAGTATCTCTAAGATCGGACAAAAAACACGAACTATCGGACAATCAACTCGGAAATTATTTATTAAACTATTTGAAAAAGTTCAAGATGATCCAACAATAAGCACAGACACTAACTATGCACTAATAATTTCTGTCAGATCGGACAAAAAACCCTGGATTTTTGCAATAAAATCGGTCTAAAACAAGGATAATTTTGTTCTATTTAGCTTGTTTCAACGCGTGGAAGAGCAGCGAGAGCTACGCGACCAACTAGCCAACGCACAGTGGGGTATTAGACCGATTTAGTTTTCATTGGCGGATGAATTAGACGCTAATCGGGTGCCAAGCCCGAAGTAACGCCCCCTATTTGTCCCAGGGTGGGATAGCCGCTCACGTTAGCCAGCAGCTTTGCGGATGCATCGCTCTGTTACCAGGGGTTACCACGTGGAGGTGTGAGTCGACTTGAGGCGCAGTAAGCTACATACGCCCCCATAACCACAGGAAAGTTCCCGTCTTCCGAAGAAGCCCAACCGATTTAGGCGGCCAAAAGTGTAATTTTCCAAACGCATTTTTATACACTTGAAAAGTGTATTATAATTTTGCCCAGAAGTTTGGAACGCATAGAAGGAATCATCTCCGACCACATAAAGTATATATATTCTTGATCAGCATGACGAGCTAAGTCGACTGAGCTTTGTCCGTCCGTTCGTCTGTCTGTTACTATGCAGACTAGTCCCTCAGTTTTGAAGCTATCGAGCTAAAATTTTGCTCAGGGTCATCTTCTAGCTGCACACTGCACATATGTGGGAACCGCAAAAATCGGATGGTCACTTCTTGTAGCCACCATACAAATTTTGTATACAAATTTGTAACGCATTTAAGGAAGCATCTCCGACCATATAAAGTATATAGATTCTTGATCAGCACGACGAGCTGAGTTGATTTAGCCCTGTCCGTTTGTCCGTCCGTCCGTCTGTCCTTCCGTCCGTCTGTCTGTTTCTAGGCTATCTCCTCCGTCAGTTTTAAAGCTATCCACACCAAACTTTGCACGAAGTCTTTTGGTACAAATACGCTGCACATTTGTAGAAACCGGCCGGATCGGAGAACTACTTTTTAGTTTTCAATTGAAAATTTAGTATTTTGTCTAATAGTGTTGGGTTGTTAATGAGTAATTGAACAAAATTCAGTTGCTCACTAAACTGAGCAAGTGAACATGTTCTTCACTAGAGTTGTTCTTGTTCAGTTGTTCACTGGTTCAGTTGTTCACTTGCTCACTTATTCAGTTGTTCACTTGTTCAGTTGTTCTTGTTCACTTGCTCTTGTTCTTTTAGTTGTTCTTGTTCAGTCAGAGTTGTATATTTGTTCTTGTTCACTCACTCTTGTTATGTGAGTTGTTCAGTTCTCATGTTCTTTGAGTTGTTCAGTGAGTTGTTTAGTGACTTGTTCACTCAATTTGGTGACTCTTCAGCTGATTTTCGTCCTCCAGCCACATGCTGGCGTGGCAACCATTTTAGAGATGGCTAACAAATAGGCAACATTACGCAGTGACGAAGGATTTAAATTGATTTGAATGATCGCTAATCGTCACAATGCTCAGGTGAAGAACAATTGGAGCAGCACAGATCCAACGTAACGGCCCACAATTCAAACCAACACTAAGCTGAACAAGAACAGCTGAACAAATGAACAAGAACAATTGAACAAGTGAACAACTTAACAAGAACAACTGAACAAGAACTACTGAACAAGAACAACTGAACAACTAAACAAGTACATGTGAACAACTGAACAAGAACAACTGAACAAGTGAACGTTCAGAACAACTGTACAAATGAACAAGTTGAGTGAGTTGACTTTGAAAAACAGAGTGAATATGTTCAGTGAAATGAACAACATTTACCCAACACTATTGTCTAATTTAAATGCATTAGAGAAAGACACTATAGCCATAAAGTTATATAGCACCACTTTGCGAGGCAAAGATTTTTATTTAGGTATTATTCTTGACATTTTATAGCTTAAACGCAAAAGAAAAATCTTGCGCAAATTTGCGTTTTACTGAGTAATGACAATTTCAAATATCCTAACGACGCGTCCGTCTGTCCGAATAAGCAAACAGATCTCAAAGATGGTAAGAGATAGAGGTTCGACCTGTACGGGACAAAAGCTTCTTGTACTTGCAGGCAGATCAAGTTTATTTTCAATTTTTGCCACGCCCCCAACCGCCCTCGCAAATTAGAAAAATCGTCATATCTCCTAAAGTTTTATAGATAGAAGGTTCGTACCTTCTGGACATAATTAGTAATCAGCATTATTTATCGGTCCGCCGCAACGGCGATTGGCAGCACTTCACCTAAACACAACCTTTTATAGTTTTGAATATCGTATAAGTCTTTTTTAAACGTTTAAATTTAAAATGTCATAAAAATAATTTTGGCCGCCTAAATCGGTTAAATACCTCACTGTGCAACGATCTCAACTGAGCTCAAAATCTCAAGTTTACAGGGTAATTCATGGTCGAAGCACTCGTCTTATATATTATCAGTTTTTTTTGTTGTCAAATATCAAAAGTAAAACTTGATAAAAAAGAAAAGTTCGATACACATTTCACACCGAATAAGAGACCTATTTCGGGAAGGGTGTATGTGTGTGTGTGGTATGTAATTATGAGTGGGTCTGTCCCTACAAAATTCCACGTTATGCACGATCCACCACATACATGCAAAGGGTAGTCCAGAGAGAGGAGTAGGCGGAGGGTAGTAGTTGTGGTCATATCATTTGTTGTTATAATAAATCACACTGCGCGAAAATGATAAGATATTTGTGGTTTCGCGTGAGAAGGAGCCGACTGCGGCAGCAGCTGGGCAAGCAAGACGTAAGGGCAGCAATACTCATCATCATCATCATCATCATCTCATTAATCAATGTCTGGTCAATGTTATGCAACTAACATTTCCTTCTCTCCCTCTCTTCCACCATTTCAGTCGCAACAAATGCGAGCCGTCTCCAGTCCCACATTGACGGACTCGCTGTCATTGCCACAGCAGCAGCAACATAAGCCTCAGGATGGGATTACCTCAACAGCCACAGGCTCGTCGAGTGGCAGTGGAGGAGCAGTGGGTTTGGGTGTCTTGCAAAAATTCAAACGCACTTTCAACAATTTCAACAATCGCAATCAACTGAACATCACACAGTTGCCCCCCACGGCAGCTGAAACTCCCACTACCGTCGTCACCAGTTCACCACCTTCCATTGTTTTGCCTCCCAATGAACCCTCGAGCGAAAATACTGACACCAATTCGGCTAAGTATCGTTTTGGTCCTCTCATCTGGCGCTCATCCAAGGAGCGACGTAAAACCAAATTCAATCGACGCGACAAGTGTAATTCCGGTGATTCGGGCATACAAATTGAACTCGAACATGAGGAGCAGTTTGGTAACAGTTCCGGTCTTACCACCAGCACTCCGGAAACCAAGGCCAGAGCCATACGACGCACCAATTCGGCCAAGGCTAGCAGCATTTTGGACTCTGCAGCCAAACACTTGGAGCTTGAGCGTGAAGCACCCGAATCGTTACCCACACGTTCGCTAAGTCAACCCAATGGACTGGACAGCTATGGCAGGGCCAGACGAGCTGAGCTGGAGGATAGCGATAGCGATAGTGTGGCCTCGCATGAAGAAGGTGGGTCAATAAGCTCTTTCAATTAACTTTAATTTACTCATTTTTTATGCCTTTCTCCACAGCAGCTGCTGGTGCTGCCAATGGCCACAGTTACTATCCCACTGTCTATGCGGAAGTTTTGTACAATTTTACAGCTGGCGGACCCCAAGAATTGGGCCTAGAGCGTGGCACCTTAATAGAGATACTTCGCAAGGAGGTGGGACCCTGGTGGTTTGGTCGCATCAAGAAAGAGGATGCCAGTCTGGTGGAAGAGATACTCGATCCCGAATTGGGCTGGTTTCCCAAGGAGTTTGTGCGTCTCATACACTGTCCCGAGACAGATGGCTTCTTTCAGGCGCATCATCACAAGGCTAAAGTGCCGACGGTACCCGTACCCGTGGCTGATTTTGCCAATGAAGAGGCTGAAGCCACCATGACACTAGATCAGAGTAATATAACAACCATAGTTATAGAATCTCCACCTACAGTATCGCCCAGTCAGGAGCCATTGGATCATTTGACCATACTGCGTCGTAGTGCGGTCAGAGAACTGCTCGAAACGGAGGTTAACTATGTGAAGCTGCTGGCGGCCATTTGCGATGGGTGAGTGGGGCAGAAAAGCATTACTTTTGACTTATGTACTAACATTCGTTCTTTCAGGTATCTGCCTGCCATGAGCAAGCGCATTGACATCTTCTCACCCAACAGTATACGCCTGATCTTCTCCAACATAGCGGCCATCTATAAGTTCCAATGCAAGTTTCTAGATGCCCTGCGTAGGGGCATAGAACAGAATCAAATTGCCAAGGTTTTTCTTAAGATGGTAAGTAAGAACGGTCATCGAGACTTCGTGAAATTCTGGCGGGATCGCCGGAACTAACCTGGGCTGAATCCAGGTCTTGACTCTTTGAAGCTTTTATTAGACACACATTTTACCGTGTGCTCATATTCTGAAGAAACCATAGAAGTGACCCTGTTAGCCATATAAATAAAATAGTAACGGAAGCAGTATAAATCTCCAGGAGCAGACAAAATCTTTCCCGCTCAGCTCCAGAACTCTGGCTGGTTACAAGCCATCTTGTGAGCTATCTACAAATCAACAATATCCCCACTCAGTGGAAGGATATAAAATTGGTCTGTATCACGAAAGGGAAACGGTTGAAACCCCTGAGATTTTCGGCGTTTCCATTGCAAAAGGAAGCCGAAGGCTCAAGTGTTTGCAGTCCTACTCGCGTGAAAACTAAGCATACAAGTTGTCCTACTTTATGATGAAAAGCCCGTCAGGGTTTGATTCCCTTTTGTTCATTTGCTAACCGAATCGACGCGAGCGAAAATTATAAGTCATTTGTGTCTGTTTAGGCTTCCCAGTCGGACTTGTCATCATGAAAGAAGTACAACATGCAAACAACCTGACCCGGCCTTCGGCTTCCTTTTGCACTGGAAACGCCGAAAATCTCAGGGGTTTCAACCGCTTCCGTTTGGGGTGACGTCATCAGCAGCCTTCGGCTTAAGAAATTTCGTACTTTCTCAGTACTGCAGATGTACTATCTTTGTAAGTCGTAGGAGGGAAGACCTGAGACGTTCCCTGCCAAATCCGTGAGTTTTGCATGTCGCGAAATTTCATGCCACCAGATGTACTGAGATTTCTCAACTTATTCTGCAAAGTCCGACTGGGTTGTGACTCGCACAAGCCACACACACACACACAATATAAAACAAAAATCGAATTCAGAAAAAAAGTCCCTTAGAGGCGAGCAGTTCGTTTTATCGCTCATCTGCCTACTCTTAATGTGAGAGCACTCAGTCGGACCGCTCTCTATAAATTGTTATTGAATGAGCAAAATGAGAACAGCTTAACTGAGAACAGTCTACTGAAAACAAAAACGAAGAGAAACGAAGTGTTCTGCTCAGAGCGAGAGCAAGCGTGCATGGGTTCTATTGAGATCCATTCTCTCTTGTTACCCTGGGACGCAAGTCTTCCTAAGAGTTCATCCAAAAGTAGGCTCCACCACAGAGGTAAACTGCACTTGATACTGCAATCAGCGTACTTATAGCAACGTCGTGCCTGGAGGACGATCACCACCCATCAGCAACGCAGAAAAACATCTGCCCAACTCAGGTCGGGGTTCTCATACTTTCTTAACAACTACCTAGCCAGGCTAAACCCGGAAGTCATAGATGAGTGCCCTAACTGCAAACGAAGCCCACATGATACGCGTCACCTGTTCGACTGCCCAAGCGCCACCACGCATCCTACGCCTGAATATCTTTGGACACACCCGCTGAAGTGCGCAACCTTTTTGTTGCTGGACCCCGTAGATTCCACATCCACTCTGTTCTCTTCTTAATCCCACTCTTTATACAAACCACATTTTCTATTTACTTTCTTTCTCCAACATTCTTAGACGAGTTTTACACGGTGGAGCAAACCTCATGAAGTTTTTGAAAAAGCTTTCGTTTGTAGGACAGAGGTGTAGTGGCTTTCGTTTGTGGGAGAAAGGTGTAGTGGTGTCGGTTGCACCTCTACACATCTTTCCTATAAACGATAGCTTTTTCAAAAACTTTATGAAGTTTGCTACACCGTGTAAATCCAGTCTTAGGGAAGAGTACTCCTCCCTGAGGGCATCCTCTAGTTGTGGTTACAGTGATGGTTTTTCCACTTTCTACTGGAGAGGCTTCCCTGCATCGTAGAAGTGAATCTATCAATCTGCCCATTGTGGGATTTATTACTCTTCTGATTAAAGAATTCTTGACAGTACTATGAGATGTGTTGTCAAATGCTCCCTCAATGTCTTGAAATGTGCCTAAAGCAGCGATGTCCAAAATTTGAAAAGGCAGCCACGCGTGGTTGGCAAGTTTGGTGATTGTGTGTGAGTTTGGACACCATTGGCCTAAAGCCACTTATCTTTTTCCTTAGCTTCTTCCTGAGCTGATGCAGTGCTAAGACTGTGGAACGGACTGCTCAGTACGCGTGCTGTGTTGGAAAAAGGGGGGAGTCCTTTGGCAGCGTATTGGGTATACTCGTGCAAGCGCGCCTTTCTGTATACAGCCGTTGCTCCCCCCATACTACTCCACGGAGTCTTAGTCTGGTGGCCGGTCTTGGGTAATCCCTCTGTTCTAAGCACGCTTCATAAAGTACAACCTGGTGCTAGCTTATGCATGAGCGGCGCTTTGCGAACTACTCCTACAAAAGCCCTTAACATTATGTTCCATTTAATCCACCTAAACAAAACAGTCAGAGAAATAGCTACACAGATAAAAAAAGATCCACAAAAGATTCATTTGGAATGGATATTTCTAAAATAGCCTTTTAATCATCTTTAATATACTTTCAATCATCCAACGAAGCTGAAAATCGTCCAAAGGATATGAAAAATAGTCATCCTTTGCACGATTTTCAGCTCCGTTGGATGATTAAAAGGATATTGAAGAAATATCCATTCCAAATGGATACGAAAATCATCAAATGGATATTTTTTAATATGATACTGTTACTAGGCTTAGAGAAAAAGCCACCTATTGTGTAGGTTCCCATGATCACTCGGCTATAGTAAGTAGTCTAATAGCGACACCAACAAATATTGATTATTGCATACCCACTTTGTATGAGGTCATATTACCAAGTCGTTCTGACTAGAACTCGCTCCCCCTTGACACTTCAAACGCCATCAACAGTTACACAAAAGGTTCTAGATTGGAAAGTCAGGAGGGAGGCAGAGTTTCTGATCCAGACGTAGGTATGACATGTCTTTTCGCCTTCCCGACTGGAGATCAATTCATACTTGCGAAATCTTTAGACTCACTTGACCCACTCTTCATTTTGAAAGAACATTAACAGTACTGCGTCTAGGCAGGCAGAATGTCTCCCTACTCATAGGAATTCTCACGGGACATTTTCTTATAGGCAGGCATACCATTAGGTTTAGTATTAACCATAATGACTACCGCAAAAGCTGTTGCTCAGTTGAAGAAGTAGAAAGCATTCTGCATCTCCTATGTCCCCGTCCAGCGCTCATTAGTAGACTATTCACAATCTTCGTTCAGCATTTCCTACCTGACATTTCAGCAGTCTCTGAAATAAAGATTGACTGCTACTCAAATCTGTGCTACTTTCTAAGTATTTCAGGAAGGGTGTGTCCCTTTATTGTCTAAAAGTAAAAAATTGGGGCTTATATGGTATCACAATGGACCTATTTTTGAACTAAGTGAAGAAGCTTCACCGCTTCTACCATCTCAACCTCTGTACTATCATCATTTATCAACTTCTTCTCTTTATCTTTCTAGCACAAGGGTTTCCTCTGCTATTCCACCTACTGCAATGCCTATCCACGTGCTTTAATTGAACTTGAGTCCTACGATCGTATAAAGGATGCTCGCACCATTTTAGAAAAGTAAGTAAACCCTTTGCCAACTCTCAAAAGAACTATCTAAACTAACCGTTTCATTTCATCCCTCCCACAGCTGTCGTGAATCCCAAAACCTAGCCGAATTGCCACTCTCAGCCCATTTGTTGGCTCCCGTGCAACGCATTTGCCGCTATCCGCTACATCTTAATGAGATAATTAAGACAGCCTTAAGCATTACGGCTACCGAATCCGAAACCGATGAGGTAGATGGCCTTAACACAGCCACTACCATCGACTACGAACAACTCGATGTCACCGAAATGGACATACCCGACACACAGAGCACCGTACATCAGGCTCTGGAAGCCATGCGTGGCATTACCGAGGCTGTGAATGAGGGCAAACGACACAGTGAGACCATAGCCCGTCATCAGGCCAGTTTTCAAAACTTTAAGGGACCGCCCTTGCATCTGCACAGCACACGCTTCTTCCTGCAAATAGACGCCACGCGGCAGAAGCAGAATCTGTGGAACAGTAGCTACACCCTCTTTCTGTTCGATAATCAGTTGGTCTACTGCAAGCGGGACATCATCAAGCGCAGTCACTTCATGTACAAAGGACGCATTTTCCTGGATCGTTGTCGTGTGGTGAATGTGCGCGATGGCAAGATGTTTGGTCACTCGATTAAGAACTCGTTGCGTATCTACTGCGAATCGCGGGACAAGTGGTATGACTTTAGCTTCCGTTCGGCCAATCGCAAGCATCGTTTCCTCAACACCTTGGCCCTGGAGCGTCAGTTTGGAGGCAAAGCTTTGTATGTGTCGGAGATGACGGGCTTTGAGTACAACTATGAGGAGCGGCCAGGCGACTATTCCGATCAGTCGGACTATGAGCTGGCTGAGTGTGAACAGGCCACTTCGGCCAGTGGCGACAGTTCGTTGCCCGAATCACCAGCCAAATCCTCATACCGCTATAGCGACACTCTGCCCAAAAAGTCGCAGTCCCGCGATGGCATAGCCAATCAGCCGGCTACAGATAATTCGCAGACCTCGTCGACCGGCTCGCTGGGACGACGTCGTCTGGGCAATTGGTTCCGCAAGCCAAAGAGCACCAACTGCACGCCCAGTCAGTCACCCACCCACAAGCCGGGCTTTGATGCGGATGTCACGCTCACAGCCGCACGTGTGGAGCTGGTCGAGGCTGCCGCTGCCCTGCAACAGGTAGACAGTTCAGCTGCTTAGGAATTACACATATATAGAAATACACCCATATAGCTACTATATATACCAAGAACTACAACTTACACACGATATGCAAACTATTTGATACAAGTGTTGAAATATTATTAAAAGCAAAAGAAAAACTGCATTTACCTTTCGTAGCAGCAGCCGCAGCGGGTGAGCAACAAATTACCATAATTTATTATAATTCCTTCTATTTTTTTTTGTTGTTGGACCAGACTTTTGTTTTACCCCCTCCTATTAACTGTGTGTACATACTTGAATACGTACTCCTTTAGGTATTTATAATTCTCGTTATAAGTGGAAAATAAATATGTTTGTTTATAATTGTTTTTAATTGCAATTTTTGTGTGTTTAATTTCAATTTTTCTTTCTCTACCCCAACTGCCTACCTTCGACATGATGCATTAGAGTAAACCAACCCACTGAGAAACATTTGAGAGGTTTTTAGCAAAAACTATACACTTTACTAGGTCTAAGGTTTACACTAAGAGAATATTTAAGCACATTTCTACAGTTCGATGGGAAAAGAACCGAAATGATTCTTAAACTTTTGATGGGTTTTTTATATTTCTCGAAACAATTGATACTCTTTGCTAAAGTTGTGACCCTTTATTAGTTGAACAATCTATGTTTGTATAGCTATTTCAAAGACGTTTCGGTTCTTTTATCAGCAAATATCACTTGTGGTACTTGAAAAAATGAGTTGAAATTTGTTAACATCCTTTTCCTATTAAATAAGCTTTTAGTTTAAGTATTAAAAGTTCGCATCGGACATAGATCGCTGTCTAAAAAAGATCGCGCTGCAGTATGACAGTCGAATATGTCCCTTCCCATAATGTTTCTTAAACATTTCGTACCTATAAACCAGAGATCAAGTACTGAACTTACAGGCTTACAGGAAAGTACAGGCTTAACGAGTTCAAGTTGAAATCCGGAAATCAAACCAATTCGTGTTTCAGTTTCGGTTTTGGTAGGTACCAAACCACCAGCCGGATTTGTCGGAACGTGGTTTCCAAAAGAATGCCTTCTGACACACTTCGATTTACTAGGAAGAATGCATTACCAACTTTTGCAGTTTGATAGAAGGCATATAATCTGTATGAAAACTGATGCACGTTCCTTTTGGCAGTAGGTTAGAAGCGAAGAAGTCAGCACAACATGCAAACGTCCCTTCGAATGGCAAGCATGCAGCACCCGTGCTATTGGAAACCAATATGCGAAATGAGACCCGCACGATTGACGACCGTTCGTTTTTTTGCCGTATCGTTGGAAGGCATAAAATCCGCATAGCATGCAAACGTGCCTTCTAAAGGCACGCGTGCAGCATGAGGCAGAGACAGCCAAGCGCTCTTACGAAACTGAACCAACAACAACAACCCATGCAAACGTCGCTTCTAATAGAACTGTACCTGCTGCGTTTCGCCCCTATACAAAAACGAAAGGAAGACTGCAGGTTTTTACAACTACTTCTGAGCGGCAAAAGTTGTATACGGGATACGCTTCTGGCACGCAGTCAAGTCCGACTGCGACTTTTCTGTTTAGACTCTTAACTTGGTTTTTATTTAGGTATAAGCTTGGGAGTTTACCTTATTTTACTTTTTAGTATCCGGTTTCAGTTCGAAATCAATGATGCCGTGATCTTATAAGAACTAATATCTTCTATTTCGAAATAAAATAATATTGTGAGCTGCAAACGTCTAAAATTTTGGTTAAATGTCGGACCGGGGCAAGTTTAAGCTTGTTTTAAAGCAGTGGTGGTTAAGCCCTAGCTCCCATTGCTCCCGAGAGTTATTTTATGGCAACTGGCGCCAGGCAGACGCATTCAAAACGCTTTTTGGCGCGGCCGCAAACACGGCGCTTCGCTTCGAAGCGAAAACAACAACAAATCTATTGCGCATCGGGGCATGGCTGCAGCCGTATTTGCAGCGGAAACGTCTGCCAAAAATACATGGAGTGTGTGTCTGGCTGTTGGTCTCGAGCATCGATAATAGGAGTTGTTTTTTTTCTGTTGGACTTCTCCCAAAATCAAATTTCGTGCCCACCGTTGTTCTTAAATGTATGGTTTGGTTTGCAGATCGGTACCTGTACTAATCGAACCTTATTTTGTGGTTCGAATCTGGGCTTATACATAGTAGTGCCCTGCATGAGTGAAGTCAAAGTGCCCTTTGCTTCATTCTTTTCTCTGTTCTGTTTGATACAAGATCTGAACACAATCTGTCTGACTGGCTGCCTTGGCAGTCACAAATTCTTTTTTTTATGTGTCATTTTAATTAAAGAATGTGATAGCTAAACATACTACTTAAAATGGTATTAGTGGTTGTAATCCCTGGTAGGGGACAATGGAAATGATGTTTGTTGTTGCTGCTGACTAGGGCTGAAGCATTGCCGAAGCGGACGCTGAATCGGTGGTGTTGGCAAATGTGGAAGCATCTGCTGCGTTGGCTGGGTTGGTTGCTGCTGTTGAGTTTGAAAAGCTGCAGGTAGATGCATTTTGAGCATCTCAACATATGTTTTCTTTGTTCCTGCGTGCCTGACAGGAATTGTAGGCTTCGAGGCAATTTTACTGGCTTCTTCATTTGAATGGTATCGAATACGGTCCCAATACTTCGCACAGGCCGTTTCATATGTCTTAACAATCGGATTCACTCTCAGATCCTCTCTAATCGTGCGATTCCTGACATACCAAGGTGCATCCGTAATGGTCCTTCATGTTTTATTTTGCGCAACCTGAATTCGGCACTCACAAATCAGAGAACCCCAAACTGGAACTGCATACTGCCAAATCGGTGAGACTAACTTTCGTATTTATGGGCAGCTTACTGTCGCCAGAGATCATCCAATTTAGTTTTCTTGGCCCTATTTTGCATTCTTTAAAAAAAAAAGGATCCAATAAATCAAGTCAAAAATCGATTTCTTTAAGCTCATGTTCCTTATAATGATATAATTACTACAAGGCAGCACAACCGGAAGTGCCTTTTCGCACTCACGAAAACACTTCGAACCAAAGGGCTGAAACATACAGAACATCCAGAGCCCCACAGTCGTTATCTACAATTTTAACAGGTTTCGATAGAACTTACACCAAGAGATCAAATGCGACCATGTCAGTTTGCTATACCGAAATACACCTTTGAATCATGGAACGAAAGCTGAATGAGAATATCGAAGCTGACTCCAATCAGATCAATCTCTAAACAGATTAAGATCCTTAAGCCCAATTTACACGACCTGATCTCTCAGCTGGGTTTTCGTCTGAGTATCCGACCTACTCAGCTAAGTGATCAGCTGTAATAGAACAACCGTTTATAAAATTTATAAAACTATCCAATTGTTTATTTAGCGGTCGAAAAAACAGTTTTAAACTTAGCGCCTATTCCCTACCGGACAGATAAACCAAGCTCTGTTAGAAATCTTGAACAATTTCGCCAAATGTCTCAGAAGGTATCGAATTGGTTAAACTGAACCATAAATCGGTTTTACTTTTCTGTTCGAGCTAATCTTGAATGCTTTAACGATTAAGAAGGCGTTAAGCTCCATTTATACGACCTGATTGCTCAGCTGAGTTTCCGTCAGCTGAGCAACTTAGGTGAGCAACTCAGTTCAGCGTTTACACCTGCCTGAGTAGCTCAGTTGAGTCAGTTACAGAACCATTGGTTCATGAAAATTATCTATTTCATTTGTGAATTGGTTTTGTATATCCACAAGTGATTTGCTCTCAAGTTTTGCTGCAAATTTTTCCAAAGTGGCAATCCGTACGATCTGCTGCATCTACAAGGTGGTATTGGAGGTGTCATACAGCGCAGGATCAGACTCGTACAAGTCAATAAGGCACGTTACATCAATTTTAAAGTTTTATTTCAATAAGCCGTGATTTGACATAAATAAAAAACCAACCCGATAGCCAAAAATCGATAACAATTGTATATCGAAAGCCAGGAAGTGGCAACGCTCGCACACTTCAATCAGGCAGCTCTATGACGCTCAGCTGAGTGGCCAGGTCTATTAGAACCGGTTCTATTTCGCCTGATCACTCACCTGAGTAAATCAGGCGAGCCACTCAGGCGAAAACTCAGCTCAGCGATCAGGTCGTGTAAATGGAGCTTTACTATCGAAGTCCTGCCCAAACGACACGAAATTAAGACGAGTTTTTTGCAGAATTTACGATTTTTGAAACATTGACAAATGACTTCTCTTAAAAACTTGCACTGAACTAGAGATTGGCGCATGTTCCGAATTGAAATGTATCCCCTCTAAATATTTTAAAATTCTTTTGTAGTTACGAATATAAAACAAGAATCGAGTATCATAAGAGAAAAATATTTCATTACTTAATCAAAATGTAGAAATGTGCTTCAATGTGCTTTTAGAGTGTGTAAACAGGCTCTTATATACACATAAAAAATACATACATATTTCGTATATGGAATTTTACAAGCCAAAACGTTTTTAAACTATAGCCTCCCGTTAGTGTTGTTGTTCAGGTCACCTACAAATAAAACCATTCCCAAAAACAAATCTTAGCTGGAAAAACCAAAAACCAAAATAGTGAAAAAGTAGTAACATCTGTAAAACTACACATACATATAGTATACATACATACAAACATACACAAGCAACGTTATGAAGTTAAAAAACGTAAAAAAAAAACACAAAAAAAAACCAAATCAAATTGTTTTCCTGTCAATTTGGTCTCGTAAACAGAATTATTGTTAACATAAACAGAAACAGAAAATTGAGCGAATTTAATTTAAAATATATATATATATGTATACATAAATGTATCCTCCCCCCCTCTTTAGTGCTTAAATTATATAGAAATTAAAATTTTTAACAGTTGAAGAATTCTTTAAGCAATTTTCTATTTAATAGACATTGTGAGGATGGCCAATGTTAAGTTTGAAACATGAACAGAGACAACTGGAAGATAATAACTACAAATGTAAACTATATAGAGACAGCGTCTTGGTTATGACTGATTATGAGCAATTTTTTGTCTATATAGAAAGAAGGGAGAAGAGCGCGTGCACGTTTCAAAAACAAACAAAAACAAAAAAAAAAAAAAAGAATAAATGGCACACACAGATACATACATAAATACATACAACATAATTATGTACATTTACCGGCAAAAAAAAAGCAAGCTAACATATATGTGTATACATACAAACATACATAAAATAATAAATATGCCCCCCCATATATGCCAAATAAATAAATAAATATATATATATTTATCCACAGTGAAAGAAGGGGTTTTTTGATTTGGATCCAAAATATGGTAACATTTTGGGCTGTTGCTTGCCCGCTGCCCGCGATCTGTGGCTCGTTGCCCCGAGCCGAGGGCAACAGTTCGCGAGTCGCGAGCCATTCGCTGCCCGTTTGAGCTACGGGCAAAGTGCGATTCCGAACCCTGATGTTCTCTAAAGAGAAACTCTTGTCAAATAGAACCTGTCATATTTCATCAAAAAAGGCTTCATTTTCTAAATGTTTTTAGAGATTTGCTTTGCTATTACCCTATCGTCAGAGAGTTATATGACAAGTGTAAAGGCAACTTAAGCGTATACCAATTTTTCAATTTCTACAAATAAGCCTAGTTTTGAGTATTCCGTGGTAACCTAAATATTTTCTTTATAAAAAATCGAAGAAGAAGTAAAAAATAAGGAAGCACAAAACCTGTGCAGCATATTGTGAGGAGTAATTCCTCACAAGCCGGGAATTACAGGGTAGCACGGCGAATTGGGGAAAGCTCGCTCTCATAGTGAAAGAGCGAGCGAGCGATCGGTGGAGAGTTGGAGAGCAAGGGCCGTGGCCGGAGAGACAAAGGCCTTGCTTCTAACGGAACCATAGCTGGAGAACGGCGGCGAGCGAGGATTGGCTGAGAGACTCAAAAACCAACGGGACAGAATATTCTCGACGGCTGCTAGCAGACAGTTTGAAATTTTAAATCAATACTGTCAGTAAATGCGTTGCCTAACTGACGCCTAACGTGTTGGCGCTCCTCGTCGGTATCTTGTGGTTAGGCAACGTGAATTATAATGGACGATACGTTTTCTCGATAACTGGCCATTCCCGCGTGGTCGTCGGTGGCGGTTGGTGTGTGTTGGTGCTTAGAATAATTGTATAATAAATATGAATAAAAACAATTCAAAACTTAGTGTCAGCAGGAAACGAAACTTACAAGCTACATTAAAAACTATGAACGATTAAAGACTGAGTTCAAGAGTGTGAATTCAAGAAAAAACACAAAGTGAAAGTTTTGTGGCGGGATAACGGTGATAGTGAACTAGATCTTTGTCCACTATCAGCTCCGTCGTAGAAGCTCCTACTAAGGCAGGACTAATGGGCTATTCGCAACGTCGCACAATCAGTTAGATGACTTACTGTTGACGGACAGAGTCGGAAAGCCTTGTTCAAAAACATTGTAGGAACAAAGTGTTTGTCCGGTCGAGTAGGAATAGTCAATGGGACGTTCTTGGTATCAAAGTACTTTCAATCCGTAAATTTGACTTTTGGAATCTACTCATACTATTTCTATAGACAGGTGTTGACGGTCTTAAACTTTTAAAAGCTTCGATTGTGCCTGTGGCCTATATTAGCTCAATTGTTGGCTTTCCAAACGAGAGTGTTTTACCATAGCCTGTTTTTCTGGAACCGACAACCGGGATGTAAATGAATTTAAGCGATTTTTGTAGGGAAATGTTTCCGACGATTGAATGGGGTGAAGAAAACTGGATTGGTGCTTAATATCATAAGGGATGGGGGAGTATTGATTATTGATAGAATGGCTATAAAGGGTTCGAACTGTGGTGTGGTGGTTTCTTGGACGGTGGCTCTGCTTGATGACCAACGTTTAAAGCAAGACAATTTTGAAA
This sequence comes from Lordiphosa collinella, assembly GCA_018904265.1. NCBI lineage: Eukaryota > Metazoa > Arthropoda > Insecta > Diptera > Drosophilidae > Lordiphosa > Lordiphosa collinella. Next base: position 63,228 of record JAEIFV010000719.1, on the reverse strand, counting down.
ACGGTTGTAAGTCTTTAACCAAAAAAAGGAAAAAAATATAATTTATATTCAAATTTACGAAACGAGTCTTGGGAAAGCTAAACTAAATAAATCTTCGATGAGGTTTTCCAATGTTATCCGCGGTGTGCCTCCGATTTTAATTGGGATGGAAGACTTGGCAAGCGAGCTTTAAGGAAATGCTTATATTTAATAAAATACTTATCGTCATTTTTTATTTATCCAGCTTGTATACAACATTTATTACTCTCTTTCAGTTTATCGGCGACTCGTTAAAGATATTAGAAAGTCCACAGAGCTGTCTCACAACAGACATAAGCAAAAAATGCATGCATTAAAAAAAAAGATTCCAACTAGTTATTTGATTAATAGTATAAAAAATAAGTATTAATAAGTCACAAGTATAGAAAATGAAGTCTAAAATGAAATGAAATGCCAAATTATATTGTATGAAAAAAGGCTAAATGAAATAAATGCCAAATTACTATTTTTATATTTCCAGTATTTTTTATTAAAGTAAAGGTATGTATAGGGGTAGTACTGACGAATTGCTTATCAGTTAGAACTACCAGTTAAAATCTAGTATAAAACACAAACCAACGTTATTCTCGTTAGCCTCGGTTATCTCGTGGTTCTCCGTCGCTGATAGTCGGTTAGTTTTCCCGACTTCGTTGCGAACATCCGTTGCCCAGAAGACGATATAGTTGGTGATGTACGAGTGCGCGGAGCGGCAGTTATTTTTGTGAACCTAAGTGCGAGCGAACGGTAACCGAGAAGGCATAGTGACGGAAGCTTGCAGGAAGTCGAAGCGATTGGCTCGACGGTGATTTGCAAGAAGGTCAACGGTAGCCAGTGGGTAGAGCGAAAGTCCTGCGGGTCGAGGCGATTTGCACGACGAAGGCGGACGTGGCACTAGCAACTGAGCGAGTACTTCGAATTCGGTACGGGAGCAAGCGCGAACGGGCAAACGGTCGTATTAAGAACTGAAGTGTATGAAGAATTGTGAACTTAGCCTAAGGCTTATTACTAAGTGATTTACACCAACCCAAATATAGACTCAAGTACATTTAAATCGTTGTCTTCTTATTTCTGGCAATTCTTCAATATAAATTTGTTGAAGCGATCACCTAGCACCCCTGAGCTACGCCCAGCTGCAAAGGTTCGTTACAACTGGCCCCACGACCGTTTTTTCATTTGAAGAAAAGTGCTGCAGAGTCGCATCGAATGCTTGTCGAGGCATATGGTGATCTTACTCTACCAGAAGCAACATGCAAAAGATGGTTTCAACGGTTCAGAAATAATGATTTTGATGTGAGAAATGAAGAACGTGGAAGACCGATATTGGATGGAGATGACACTTTGAGTCAAAAGCAAATGGCAGAAATGTTAAATGTTGCACAACAAACAATTTCTGACCGTTTAAAAGCTATGGGAAAGATCCAAAAGTGTGGAAAATGGGTGCCACATGAATTGAATGAAAAACAGATGGAAAACCGAAAAACACTTGTGAAATTTTGCTTCAAAGACAAGAAAGAAAATCGGTTTTGCATCGGATTGTTACTGGCGATGAAAAATGGATTTATTTTAAGAATCCTAAACGGAAAAAATCATGGGTTAATCCGGGACAACCATCAGCATCGACTGCAAAACCAGATCGATTCGGCAAAAAAACAATGCTGTGTGTTTGGTGGGACCAGAAAGGTGTGGTGTACCACGCGCTCCTAAAACCTGGTGAAACCGTTAATACTGATCGCTACCGACAACAAATGATCAATTTGAACCATGCATTGATCGAGAAACGACCAGAATGGGCCAGAAGACACGGCAAGGTAATTTTGCTCCGTGACAATGCACCTGCACACAAAGCAAAACCGGTTCAGGATACAATCAAAACACTTGGCTGGGAGCTGCTACCCCACCCGCCGTATTCACCAGACTTGGCTCCTTCCGACTACCATTTGTTTTCATCGATGGGACACGCATTGGCTGAGCAGCACTTTCATTCCTACGAGGAGGTCGAAAGTTGGGTGTCTGGTTGGTTTGCTTTAAAAGACGGACAATTTTATTGGCGTGGTATCCACAAATTGCCAGAAAGGTGGTCAAAATGTGTAGAAAACAATGGCCAATACTTTAAATAAAATGTTTTTTACTTTCCCATTAATAATTAGTGTTTTATTTTAACAAAAAAAACGATCATTTCATACCGGTATACCTAGTATTTAAAATTCCCCACTTAACTTAATGTATACTTTTAGGGGCATTTATGTTAACTTAAAAGCTATTCTGTAGCACATTAAAAAAGAATACTATATTGCCGAAGTTTGCTCAGTAATATGTAAATAACTTCGGCAAACGGTAAGCAAATTCATCTAAACAAAAATTTTCTAACGAAGAATTCAATGGACTAATATTATAAATTCTAAGGAATAGTTTGGAGCAATTTTGTTAAACCTGTAATGGTAAAACTAGAAATTTCTCAAAAATGATCAAAATAGTAGATCTGTAACTCGCATTTATCAGCCATTTATCATCGCATTTATCAGTCGAAAATTCCAAGGCACCATAAATTTTAGGCTTGATGCGATTAATTTTAAAATTGAAGGTAAAATCAGGACGCACCGGGACTAAATTAAAAATTATCTTTTCAATTCGAGCATATCTCCATATTTTAACATTTGAAAATAAAAACCTGTTGCTTCAAAACCGATAGCTTGCCAAGCACCACAATCGATAACAACATTCCTCGGCCATCAGTGTAGAATATCCCCATGTAGTTACCCTACCTATACTACATCTACATGTAGATACCTTGAAAACGTGTCGACTTATCGATAAGCCTGTGCTCGCTTCGCTCATCGCTAGAATTTATAAAAGTTATATTAAACATAAACAACTTAAATTTAGTTTCTGTCTTAATACCACTCAATTAATGCAAAATTTATTAGCCGTTATGATTCTCCCCCAATTGCCGCAGTTGTCGAAAGTGTTTGCCTGCTAGAAAAATGCATAGCCAAGGCTCCAAGGTGGAACAAATTCGAAAGGTTTTGGATAAATTCGGAAATGTGTATCCCACCTCAATGGATCAGCAGCAGCAGCAGAAGCATTCCAATTTGCTGCACTACGAGATAGTGAGTAACGTTGTTGCGTTGGCCGTTTCCTGTGGCTACTTCCTGTTTGCCTCTTTCGCAGCGCACCGAGGGGGAATTGGGGAAAAAAAGCGGGGGAGGAGGAGGAGCAGCGGCCGCCACCTGTTTGGATTTGGGCAAGCAACTGTTGCAGTGTGCACGCGACAGCGATGTGACGGGCGTGAAGACAGCTCTGGGACATGGAGCCCCATTTGCCTCCGATTGGCTGGGCATGTCGGCCTTACATTTTGCGGCCATGAACAATCAGCTGGAGATCTGTGAGATACTGCTGCAGGGTGGCATCAATATGGATGCCAAGACCAAGGTGGATCGCACCCCGCTGCACTTGGCCTGCTACTATGGGCATGAACGAGTGGTTAATCTGCTGCTGACGCTCAAGTGTAGCGTGAACTCAAGGGATATGGTAAAAGGGAAATCAATTAACACTTAAATGGGCTATAACTTGAGTTAATTTCCAGCTACGCATGACACCGCTACACTGGGCCGTGGAGAAGAAACATAAGAGCATAGTTCGCATGCTCCTCAAGTGTCAGGCGGATGTCACACTGACATCCAAATTCGGCAAGACACCCATAGCCCTGGCAGTGCTCACTGAGCAGGCGGACATTTTGGCTGAATTGGAAACGGCCCGCCAGGCCCAGGCCAATCGGAAGTTTAACGAGGAGACGGATGTGAGTGTTTTTACTAGATTATTTGGCTTTGCTTTGAGAGTTTCTAATTAATTGCCTTTCCAAACGCCAGCGGCTAAAGCATCATAGCAGAGTATGTACCTCAATTGTAAACCAAAATTGTTGTTACAAAATTCTACTAACTTCCGTACCATACCATTTGAGCGTAGCAGCTAATCTTAAGACACTTATTTCGGCAATTTCTAAAGTTAATTTCTCTTAATTTAATAGAAAGAAACCAGCGAAGCTGTTAACTCCATTATGGATGAACCCGAGTCAGCCAAAAGTCTAGATGTGGATGTGGACATGGCAGATAAAATGGATGTGCTGGAGACTTTACGTGGACGTAAGCTGGCTTTTCTATTAATTAAAGCAATTTCCTTTCATTCTTTGTTTCTGGCAGGCACCAATGTCTTGGGCAACTCTGCTCTAAACATGCTTAAGTCTCACGGCATTGCCGACATGATGCAGGATAACGATGATGATGCATCCAAGGAAATGTTAAACACAGCCTTGCAAAATGGACGCAAGCTGATACTATCCGAGGGTGGACGCATGCTGTTGCATGAAACAAAACCAGCCAAGCAAAGTACAAATGGCGGGAACGCCTTCAAAAAGCTAATCGGAGCACGTGTACCCATCAATAATTCGCCACCACAAAAAATACGCATGAATGTCATCAAACAAAAGGATTCCGCCTCACCCAGTCCGACGGGGGTGACCAAGAATAAGGTGGGTCTAAAAGTCTTTTGAAGACAACTGTAGCTCGGTTTTGGTTCGATTCAGAGGTTCACCATCAATTTATGATATTGCTCACTTACTTCAACACTTGTCATAAGTCAAAATAGTCCGTTTTGAGAAATTTTACCTATCGAAAATAGTTCATTTAGTTTTCGACACAATCTAGTAAAATATTTTACATTTGAAAAGATCATTAATGAAATTCGAAAATATGATGTTTGAACTAAATTCCGAAGGATCTGTCGTTTGCGGCACAACTGAGATATGTCGCTTTTGCTGGAACATGAAAATGAATCTATCGGATCTTTCGGATACTATAAAAGATAGCAATTTGAAAATTTAACTCATTAAGGAACACGATTTAGGGAATATTTCTGCATCATCAACTCAAGTAACGTGTTTTTTAAATTATGACAGTGTTGAAGTAAATGAGAGGCATATTTATTGAAGGCCTGTTTTCGGTTTTCGCAGAAAATCCCAATCTTCCCTCAAATCTGCGCAGAAGGGAATTTTTTCCGAGGTCAAAAACGCAATTTATGTTCTTGTATCTTCACAAATTCTGTCAAATCCCAACTCTGAAAGCCCTTTCTAAAGTATAACGATCGAATTTTTTCATAAACCTGCGGGGAAAGTTATTTTTCGTACTTCTGAAGTTACTGCAAGTTAAAAAACAAAATAACCTAAAACTCTTTTCTGTGCTAGGATCAATGGCGTAGCGTGAGTTTCTGCCTGTGGCAGTTAAAATGGCTCGAAGACGTTAGCGCTCTGTCTGAAGCTCCCCCACATAAACTTTATCATGTATGTTGCCTGCTGACTGAACTAAACTAAGCCAATTGGTGTCGCCCGAACACAGCAAAACAGAAGGGGGAAAGGAAAGCCAATTTCCCCCCCAAACCTTGCAATTGCCCAAACCTTTCCTTTTCGCTTATTACGACAAATTTACGTCTTTGCTCCCATTGTTAAAAAGATAGTTCTTAACTCTTCGCCTGGGTGTTTCCATATATATGCCAAGGTCTTCAGACATATGGTCGACAATATCGTATGTGCCAAAAACTAACATACGATACTTTCGCGCAGAGATGTCCATATCCGTCCGGATCCCCCACGGCAAATTCAAAATGATGTCAAAAACTTCTGTTTGTTCAGTGATCGTTCTATATTCCGCCGAATCTTGACCTTTTAAAATCTAAGGTACAAAAATTTGCTTATATCTATGGCCTTTTGAAGGTGCAGAAGTTCTAAAACCATAAATCTAAGTGTGCGATACTATTTACCAGGGATGCAAACCGGCTTTGAACCGAACCTTACCGCTTATTTCAGCCGGTGAACCGAACCGCAAACCGAACCGGCTTCCTTTCAGAAACGCTGAACCGAACCGAAAACCACAAAAAAAACCGTTCGGATCGGTTCAGTTCTCTGACGATCGCTTTCCTTTAGCCAATGATACTTAATAGATTGGGAATTTGAATCGCTTCCCTAAGACAATTTTTAAACGACATTTCGTTCGACCTTCTACAAGGTAGATGCAGGATTGATATTACTTAACACATATTTTAGAACATGTAACATGTCTCTGCATTGCCCGCCGATCTCTTAATATATCTGCCATGAATCTGCTTTCTTTTTTTAATTTTCGTCCTCCACTGGACAATATTATCAATTTTTATAGTACTAAATTTAATCTTAATGGGGAGAGTTTTTCTCATACGATTAAAAGATTGTGTAAGATGCATAGTACGTATTCTTTTCTAGCCGGCATTCATTGTTTTCGAAAGGCATTCCTTATAGACGAGTCCTGCAAATTTTTATAGACGAGTCCTGCAAATCCGACATCACAAATTTTAGACATTCGTCGTAGGACTTTAAAGATATTCAAATAGTCAAAAAAATTGTTAGCCGTCTTAAGGTCGAGGATTGATTTTAATTTTATAATCAATCTAAATTCAACAAAAATTATATGAACATATGGACACAAAGCAGATTATCGATACTCAGACAGACACGGTTTCTTCCGAAACCAACCTGGACTCGTCAGTGAGATTTTAAACGCTTTCCACACCAATAACCATTAGCAACTACCTATTTAAAGCCACTCTGAGCCAAATAAAGACTTGGGAATCATAAGTATTTTTCATGTTTACGTTCACATGCGTCTATTAATAGCTAACGCTTCCTCCGCAGTTATTGCAATGGTGCTGGGGGCTGTGTGCAAATGTCGTATGTGTATCTGTCGTTTTTAATGGCAATTGTTAAACTTCTGTGGACAACGCGACAGACAAGATAACTGGCCAAGCATTTCTCTTGAATACATTTTAAAGGGGCTTTCTTTGCTCTTTATAAATACCAAGGTATTTTTTTTTCTTTTTATAGAGAAACCGTTCAGTTTTTTAGAACAATCATTTCACCGTGACTGGTGCTTTTGCATGGGGTTAACGACGAAGTTTTGATTTTAGTCAAAGTGATTGTTAGCCGTCTCACGTTCGAGGATTAGTTATAATTCAATAATCAATCAGAATTCAAATGGTTTATAAGAATTCAGAGTCACCTTAAGTCAGAAATCATAATATTTCATAATGTGCCTCTATGAACCACTAAACCGAACCGAAACCGGGGTTCAGTTAGCTCCAAAAACCATGTAATAAACCGAACCGGCGGATCAGAATGCGTGAACCACTGAACCGAATTAATATTAAAGAGCTCACCCAAAGTGTCTTTTCCTCAATCTTTTACTCCAAAAATTGAAATATGAGAGAATGAGACTTTTTGTAAGAATGTAAAATGGCTTGACACAACCCCGAAGGGGCCAAAGCCAACTTCCTTTCAATCTCTTGGCTTGTGTGCTTCTAATTTACGCACAAGAGAAGGGGGACCTTCAGTTCAATGTCGAATCCACACGGCAGTTTGAGAAGCTTCTTCATGGCTAATTACTTCAAAGAAGGCGCCAACATCAGTGAGGGTGACCGGGTGTGTAAGTTTATTCAAAGAAAAAACTTTTCATTAGCTGTTCCGAGGCGGGATTGATCCCGCGACTATGATCGCACACACTAGCCGTTGAGCATCGATAAGGACTTATCATAGATAAACCGATTACAATTCCCAAAATTTGTACATCTTAAGTCTCGTCAGTTAACTGAACCGAACCGAACCGTTTTGCTTTGTAGTGTTTGAGTCGTTTCAGCATCTTTAATCAAAGACCGGATCGGTTTGCTTTCGATTTATCGGCTGGATAATTCCTGATTAAAACATAATTTCATTTTACAGAATATACGCATAATCTCGTTGACGGATTTCAAGAAGCTCTGCGGATCGCCAGATAATCAAACGAAAGCCTTGCAGAAAATACCCGGTTCATTGGCCAGGTAAACATTTTAAGAAAATCTTACAAATATTTGCACCAAAAATCTAACTCTTTTTCACTAGCTCTGGAGTGGTGCGGCAGTTTTCTGATGGGACCAAGCTGGTGAATATGCGTCAATTGCAGACTCGACAGGTTTGGCTAAAGCCTTTCCCACTCCTCCCTCTCTCTTCCATTTGTTGCGAAATTGATCTTTTTCTTTTTTTTGCTTTCAGCTCAAATTGCCTTCCATACAAAAGCCTGTGGATGTCGATGAGCAGCAACACTTGCTAAACGAAGCCATGACACCCAACCCTGCCATTTCAACCAATCCGGCCCGTGGACAGGTGGGCTCGGTGCAAACCATACAACTCAAACCCACCCCAGCTGTCAATAATGGAACTCTGCATAAAACTGCCACACGCTCAACTCTACGCAGCGACTTGGCCCCCACCAAGGCACCCAATGTGATGCCACTGCTTACCTCTTCCGAGATATGCCGGCAGCTGCACGAGCTGCGGCGTCAGAATGAGGAATTGCGACGACGTGTCGATGCGTATCAAAGAGATAAAGAGGATATGCGTAAGCGACTCGAACGTCTCGAGCAATTGGTGCTGCTTAGCGACTCGGAGACGGGTATGCAGTTTATGGATGATTAGACTAGGATTACACGTTTAGTTTTAGGTGGACTGTAAATATACGTACATAAGTTAAATTTGTTTAGTTTTAAGAAAATTAACTTAGTTCTAAGTTGCCTTTGTTGTATTTGACAGCTTCCTATGCACCTTTTTTGGCCTACATAATGCTTATAGCAAAACAACGCAACACACACACACACAGATACAATTTCAAGAGTTTAAGGAGTAGACTTAAGATTAAACACTTTAAAGTTTAAACAGTTAACATAAGAAAATCAATCAATTGCATTTGTTAAACGCTGGATAAGCGGGCGATTTTATAAAAGAAAAACGGAGTTTTAGATTAGCAATTTGTAATAATTTGAAGGGACTTTGGGGTCTAGAAGTGACAACTTGGAATCAACAGAAACAACATACAAAACGCGCACCAGCGTCAAACTAAAAGTGAAGATTTACCAATACAGCTGGAGGCGATGCAAGGAGCAACATAACAACTTCATGAAGTAGCATGGAAACTTAAGAGTCTTTTGATCCGCCTCTGAAATCCGATGGGGGCACCAAGGAGCTGTAGAGCATCAATGCTCATCCCAAGAATGAGATAACTCGGCAGATATTCTCTTTTCATCAGGTCTTTCAACCACAATCATTAGAAACCGACATATTTAAGATGGTCTCGCTCTTTATTCAATCAGCTCCAGGATGCCTATAGCATCTGCAGATTGTTCTAAGGGCAGTGGCTACACATGTGTATACCATGTAAGGAGTGTCGGACAACGTAGTGTTTATACCACGCACTGTCGATCTACCCTTCTACTCTCATCAAGGGTTATTGCAATTTGGTTGGGGAACATGAGATTAAGGCTACCATTCTGGGTAAAAGATGAGCAAACGGCTCTAAGCACAATACAGTCCCTCGAGATCTTGCTGTTCTTTTCGCGTAGCTCACGACACGCGCCCAGGTCTCATTTTTGGTGGCTCCCTAAAGCCAGCTATATAATTTTTTAAACTGCAGCTGCCATTTACCTCCCTACTCTGAATTGCTGGTTGCCTATTACTTCATCAATTTTATGACCAGCTCAAAATTGGATAACTGAGGCCAGCAACAAATTTTCCACTACTCCACTACTTGCCTTCAACCATCAACTGGTCCAGCTGAAATACCAGGCGAACAGAAATAAGCAGTTGGAAATTCTGCTTCATTGACTGACTGCTTTAAGGCGCAGCCATTCTGCTTGCAAAACTTACCTTGTTTCAAGTGAAATACCAGGCGAACATAAAAAGCAGTTGGCAAAATGTCTAAGCTACTTGTAGGTACGAATTTCGGCAGTTCTGCTTTGGCAATTTTTGGTAGCATTTTTGCAGGCAGCCCAAAAGCATGCTACACATTTTTTTAAATTTTCCTTTGATATGTGCAGCATTCTACTCTTGATTTCTGTTTGCCTATTACATTAGTCTTTTTGACATCACTACAAATTGTAATAGCCGATTTCCACCTCTACGCGTTCTGTCATCGATTGCACGATTCATCGATAAATTCCCAAAGGTGTTTCTACTGCGTTCAGCGTTCACTTCCATGTTCACAACAATTTCAGTTGGCTGGCCAGGCACAACCACACACCCACTCGCATATGACTCCTAGAGCGCAGAGCCGGTGCGGTACGTTTGCTGCTTGTACGTAGGAGTCAAAACGGGTAGCATGTGCCCAAACAGGAGCCGCCAATTACGCTTACGAGGAGTTTCCGCCTCGACTGTTTAGGGCCGCCTATATTGGCCATGACTCTGGCCAGGGCTGCCGCCGTTACGCTTGCCTTCTGACTAGCATACACCAGGTGGTCCCTAAAGTTTAACCTGTGGTCAATCATAACCCCGAGGTACTTTATGCAGGGCCGACAGGTAATGGTGGCATCACCTACTCTTATCGTGGCCGTCTCCACTACTTAACTGCTTATGAGCACCGGCTCTGCGCTCTAAGAGTCATATCTAAGAGTCATATCAGAACAATGTCGAATGATGCAGCTTTAGTGGTGGCGGGACTTATCCCATTCGACCTGAAGGCACAAGAGGCGGCGGACATCTTTAAGGGAGCGTCAGATGGCATATCAATGGCAGAGTATAGAGCGGAATTGTGAATGGAGACCCTGCGGAGATGGGACGATGGACGCATAGCCTAATCCCTAATATAGGGCCCTGGCTAGACAGAAGACACGGACAGGTGACATACTACTTGACGCAACTACTCACTGGACACGAATGTTTGAAATCCTATTTGCATAGGTTCAAGCATGAAGACGACCCGTACTGCCCCGACTGTACAGGGCAGTCGGTCATTCAAGACGCAGAACACGTTATTTTTGATTGTACGTCTTTCTTAAAAGAACGAACTGAACTAAGCAGGTTGGGAGGACACCAGCCGCTAGTAACCTGGTGAATATAATGCTTGACAGAACGCAATTGGTCTGCAGTCTGCAATATGGCCACAACCATTTTTCAAAAACTGAGCTGCGCAGAAGGACTGCGTAATTCGAATACATACGAGAGAAACCTAGGTGAGCCTTGGGCATAATACCTAACGGTAGTTCCGCCGGGAATCGGGATGAGGGTGGATTGTTTAGTGGGTGCGGTAACTCAAGTCCCACACTTTTGTAGCTACTTTCTAGCGCCAAGCCGGCTTTAAAACTTTCAACCATCCCTTCAAAAAAAACACCCACCCGCACACTCAACAGCAAAACACAAAAACTATCTGTGGCAAACCCTGGCATCGGCGAGCTACATCTGTGCCACGGAAAAAGATCGTTACAAATGTATACATAACACTAGGCAACAAGGTCCAGTATCCTGAATGTTTGGCAGTGATTCTAGATGATTTTCGTGTGCTAAGCAAGACTGCGTTTTCAGAAATTGTCCATCACGTTGAACTTATTTTGGCCCTTTTTATGAGCGTTTTTCGGGGAATCCATTCTATTGTTTGGACTCTTTTTGATACCATCGGAAAGTACCACTCCTTAGCTTTAAAATGAACTATCCCAAACAGTTCTGAGATTTTTTTCAATGAAGATATACCTCTTTTAGCACTCTTGTAAGAATCCAAAAATATCCTATTTATTGCTGGTGCCCCAAAGTATGCAATGGGTGGTAGAGACTCTAATATGTTTTCGTTTCCTCAAAACTGTAAAGTAGGCTTGCCAGATGATATTCAGATGATAGTTCTTGGCTTAGCTTTTATTAAACTTAATGCAGGTCAGTTCAAAGCTGGGCTGTGTCGCTTTAATATCGCACACCAATACACTTTCACTTTTTGGCCTCGCTCTTCTTGAACATCGCTGCTCTAGAGAAGAAGAGCGAGATGTAAGATGTGTTCATAGCCCGAGCATTTCGAACTCTACTCATTTTTATACCCTTGCAGAGGGTATTATAAAATTGTGCGGATGTTTGTAACGCATTAAAGGAAGCATCTCCGACCACATAAAGTATATATATATTCTTAATCAGCAAGACTAGCTGAGTTCATTTAGCCTTGTCCGTCTGTCTGTTTCTATGCTATCTCCGTCAGTTTTAAAGCTATCCTCACCAAACTTTGCACAAAGTCTTTTGGTAAATAAACGCTGCACATTTGTCGGAACCGGCCGGATCGGATGACTATAGCATATAGCTGTCATAGGAACGATGGGTCGAAAAACTAGTCTTAGTGAAAAAACCTTTTTTGTTTTTAATGAAAACGTCCTTTTTATTGGCTTACACTTATTTTATATACTTTTACACAATTCTACAAAGTTTGGTCGGAATCGGATGACTATAGCATATAGCTCCCATAGGAACGATCCGTATAGATCCCAGAGAAAACTAAAGTCCAAAAAGTAGTCTTAGTTAGAAAAACTTTTTTGTTTTCAATGGAAGCTGCAAGGGTATACAAAACTTCGGCCGAGCCGAAGATAACTTTCCCCTATTTTTGAACTATGGTTTCTTGGTTAAATTTTCCTAGAATTGAAAGTAGATTGCGATTATGCTATACGCTTTCTGCGGAAAAAAATCTATGCATAACATATATTATTTCTGGGACACAAAACTTGATAAAGCATTCGACCAGCTGTCTCAGTCCCAACTGATAACACAATCATATTCGGCTGAGCTCTGCCTATAAAAGTCTCAATCAATTTACCCCAACAGCTTCAGTTGTATTTTTGTTCAACCACCAAAGATGTCTTCAAACAAGTGCAGTATTTTCCTCATCCTGGCCTGTGGACTTATGGCTCTTGTAGCTGCCTATCCCCAACCAGCACCTTATAAACATAAAAAGGACTTTCATGACCTACCCAACTGTGCTGAGTGGAACTGCAAGCAAGGAGCCCTACGACAAATGGGATGGTGGAAATATACTGTTTGTTGCCTCCGACATGCAGTGCCTACTACAACCGTTGCGACGATTGAAGTCACACCCACAACGAGTGGTCAAAAGTGGATACTTGCCTGCCTCAGTCAGGAACAATAATTGAGTGAAGAACACGTTAATTTTTATAGCGCTTCGCTTCATCTCTCACGTTTTATGTGAATTTAGCTTAAGTATCAAATTAAGTTTATAAATAAATCTAGTGCACTTAAAATTGGTATTTTTCTGGTACTCAACTTGCCGGTATTCAACATTCTTACTTGTTTTTTTAGAGCATAGGCTCTTTTACGGACGGTCGACTGGCGGCAAATCCAGAAAACGATTTAGTCAGCAGCTTTGGTCTTTGCAAGACAGCCATAGTAGTGGACTAGTGGTGACCAAAACAGTGACCAAATATTGCCCGAACTGCCTGGCACATGAGCATTCTGGCCGCTCTTGCCGAAACGGCGACAAGTGCCGGGTGTGTGACAGAGATCACCACACTCTTCTCCATTTCCGTGATCATACGCGTCCTCCTCGACCTCGCTCCGTATCACCAGTTCAACAGCCACGCTCCCGATCTGCTTCAACGACTCAACGTCCGCGCTCCCAACTTGAAACCCCAATCCGGGCTCCTTCTTTGACCACACTGCTACAGCACAAGAACCCTAAGGTGCTGCCAACCGCTACGGTGATGATCGACAATAGAGCGACCATGTACGATACGATGTCTCGGATAAATGCTTCCCTAACACGCGCGTTTTATCTGAAGAGCGTGAAGATAGGGTCGGAAGAGGACAGTACAGCAGTGCTCTGGTCCAAAATAACGAAGGAGTTCCGGTTGGAAGTCGTCCTCATGGTTGATTCGGAGTTGCACCTTCGTACGCCTTCCACTGCAATCGATCCTTAAGTGAAGAATAGTTTTAAGCATATCACCCTATCGGACGAGACCTTTTACCGTCCAGCGACTATCGCGATTGTTCTGTTTGTGGACATTTATGGAAACGTGATCAGTAATGGTATAATACCTAGTAGTGCAGGCCTTCCAGTGGCACACAGCACTGTATTTGGTTGGATACTGTTCGGCACCTGCCTTTCCTAAATCGAACAGTATTTGATTTAGGAAAAACTAAAATCCCACTGAAGTTCCTTCATGAAATACTTGATTTTGCAAATATATTGCAAGGGCTGTTCAGTTTAGACCCAATCCCAACGTTCCCAACCATAGCTTGCATAAAACTGTTAACACTTTTTTTTCAATGCGACCAGCCTCAGTGAAAAACAGAAACAATCGCAGCACAAGCGGTCTCTCACTGAGCGGAACTCTTTTTCTCGCACCTCAAGTATTTTCTGTTACGTGTTTTCGGTTGAGCAAATCAAACGCGTCGGTCATCCGACAACCTCCGACAGCAACTGTTTTGAGCGAGCGATCACTAAACAACTGTCTTCAAACGAGCAAAACACAATAAGTGTCTACGTAACGATCGTTATACAAAGACACACACGAGCGCAACACACAACCACATATACATTCGCAAAAAACACTTCGTAAGTATGCTCTCGGCAAAAGTGTCAGTGAAAGACAGGAGAGAAACAGGAACGAAAAATGTGGTCTTTGCTCTGAGAGCAACAAAATTGAGCAAATACAGAACTGAAACTGTCTTTCGCTCCTTGTTTTCGTTGTGTCCGTAACCAAACTGTTTTTTGCTGACACATTGAAAGTCTTGAGTTTTTTGCGAGCTCTGTTCCTAACTTCTCGAAGTTATAGTTTTAAGTTAATTGCGTAGATAAAAGTTATAGTTATCGAAAGTTGAAGTAATCGAAATATAAGGTCACTCTCAAGAAACAACGTAAGGAAGCAAGTCATCGTTCTTTCAAATTGTGCGGAAAACTCAGAAAAGTCTCAAGTGAAAAGTCACCGCCTACAAACTCGACCACATTCAGATTTTGGAAGAAGCCACCCGCCAACAATTCACTTAGTAAACTTGTGTATTACCATAATTTGTATTAATTTACCTTTGTTTATTGATTTGAATCGTATTTTTATACTTAAATAAAATTGTAGAAAAATGCCATGTACATTTTTCCAATACTTGTAGCTAAATTTTGCGTGCATATTAGATTACGTACATATTTATAATAATAATTTTGCTTGGATTTTAGGTGTGAGTGTGTGTGTGTGGGGGGGCGTGGAGTAGATAAACATAATTGTACAAAGTTTAAATTTATTGATGTTTTAGTACTTTTTCGTATGATTTGATTTCTTTCTTCGGGTTTAGCCTAAGAGTTTTGCTTATCGTATCTATATATTAATTTAGGTTAATTAGGCAAATACAAACAGATTTAACGGCAATTTGAACATTTCATATATTTTGTTATGTTATATGGTAAGATTATAGAAGCTGCAAAATTATGGAAAAACAGAGAGAGAGAGAGAGAGGAAGAGTAGAGTAGGATATTTATAAGCTGGTTCTCAATGGTTTGGTTCATTCCCTTCGACAATTCGATATTTACAAAAGTGGCTCATTGATTGCTAAATGCAGATTTGCAGACAAAACTAAAAAAATACAGTCTATACATTTTACACTCTTACTTAGAAGCTAGACAACATATGCAAAACACAAGACGACGCGCACGCATAACGCTTATCGGGTATATATATAGTTAGTATATAATATACATAGTTTTATTTAAAACAAAAAGTCAGTCCATTGGTTTTGGTTTATCAGCTTGGCATCTCTTAGATCTTCATGAAAAATCGCTCTCACAATATGCCATTCGTGTAGTACTGATAACCATCGTACAGCTTCGTTGACAGACTCTTCAACGAATCCTGCACCAGCTGCTCAACTTTGCGTTCCATTTCCTGTTCGGTTAAATTCATGTGGAAACGTTTGCGGAGATTCTGTACGGTGCCGGAACAACCGTTCTTAAAGCAAGGCAAATGGGCATCTGGTTGGAAGAGATGAGAGGTGTGTAGGAACCAAGGATTTGCATATTTCAAAGCTACTTACTGCTGCGCATAATTTCCACAAAATTTATGATACGATCCATGTGCTTACGCGCAGACATCATGCCAACCAAAAGCAAACGATTGAATTCACGCCAATGCTCGGAGCCAGTGCCGCCCATGACATCCACAAATTCTGGTGTCAGCTTGAAGGGTGATTGCTCGAAACCTTTGAAAGACAAGAGAATTATTTATAATTAGAAAATGTTGTGACCGGACTTAAGTGAGTGCTATCAAAAGGTCAGAAAGGAACAAGTCCAAACCTGAAACTAATTAAGCCTTTCGTAAGGAGTGTCCGGCTTTGTGGCCTTTCCCCGTTAACCAGCTCTTCTTCGCGGCAGAAACTCAACGTAAAAGAAATTAAAGCCATCCACTCTGACCTCAAGCTAATAAGTTATACAGATGAATCCACCATCCTAGGATCGGGACCACCACAAGGTAGTTGCAAGTCTAAACTACAAGCTCCCGACAGTCACCTCATTCTTTTTTAATCGATATCTCACCGCCTAGCCTGAGAAGTCCACATCCTTAACGTCAATGTCAATCTCGATAAGGTACAGATACTCACAAATTTGTGACGTTTGACAATCTCTTCTTCTTCGACAAGCACGCAGAGAACACAGCTTGCAAGATGAGAGAGATAGAGAGAGAAATCGGGAACTATAGACCATAACGCAGGGTTTGTCAAGAGGATCGAGGACAAAAATGTGAGTGTATTTGTGTGGGAAAATAAAGCGAAGCAAACTAGCTCCGACCTGCCCCCATCGACCACTGACCTGCGACTGAAAGCAAACAGAGCTCTGCTGCCATAAAGGGAAAGAAATGGAGACTGCTTATAACCTATATCAGCGGTGGGCATAAGAGTTGAGATTGAGAGCAGTCCAACAACAACAACAAACAAAACCACCCTAATTGGCGAGGCTCCAGTCGTCCAACCAGACCAGCGATGTTCCTCCATAGCCCCCAGGGGCGCATGTCGAAGTCGGGCATATGAGCGTAAGCAGCGCTGCTTTTGCTTGCATTCGATGACCAGACGTCGAGCAGGGCAGTTCAAAGTTGGGCTGTGTCGCTTTGATATCGCACAGCAATACACTCTCACTTTTTTGCCTCGCTCTTCTTGAACATCGCTGAACCAGACACACACTGCATGTACTTGTTTTTGCAGTCGTCTCTGTCGCCCCGATACGTAATGGATTTGTTGCTGTTTTCGCTTCGAGTTCGGCTGCCGTGTGTGACGACCAGGCAATTTTTAATGCGTCAGTGGGGCGCCGCCTGCAACACAATAACTTTTGGGAGCAAAAAGAGCACGGCCGTGCCCACCGATGACCTATATGAAGAAGAAACCTTACTGATTATGCAACTCCGGCCTGGTCATCTGCTGTCAGTGAAACGCAATGGGTAAAACTGCAACGGGCTGAAAACGCAGTTCTCAGAACGGTCACAGAATACCATTCAATGACCCATGAGAACTATCTTCACGAAGAAGTTCAAGTCCGAGGAGGAAAAAGCATGACTGGCAAGCAATTCCTTGCTTGCAGTCTTGTGGAGTACCTAGCGAACGACTCCTCGTTCACAGTTCCCCTTCCCCCACGTTCCAGCAGGGAAGATGTTCGTCTCTGTATGCGATCGATAAGCCAGTTGACAAACAATGCCAACATTCTGTCAACCACTGAAGCTCTGAATGTGAGCCAAGATAAGCATTGTGCTTGGTCGTCGATCAGAAAAACTGTTGCCCTGAACATCACGCCAGACTCTTACCCAACTCAAATCAGGGTAATCATACTTCCAAAACGGGGTGAGAATAAACTAAGTGGAAAGAAAGCCCTCATGACAGTCGTCACCTATTTGATTGCATTCACGACCCCCACACATCTCAAGGCAGAAGAACTTTGAATGCTCCCCAACGAGTGCGCTACCTTTCTGGAGCTAGACCTCGAAGATTCGACTCTGTCTTCTATATAAGCCCACCCTCTATATCACCTTGATTTGCTAGTATCTACTTTCTTTCTCTCTCCCACATACGTAGTACAGCCCGAAAATCGAAGCCACAACGAGCAGCTTTTCTCCTCTATCCCTGGAATTCGCTGTATTTTACCTAAACCATCCACTTTTCCGTGTTTCTTCTCACTCTGCTATTTGTGTGTGAACCCTGCTTAAATATTGATTTGCAGTCAACGGTTTAGCTATCGACAGAAATCAATATTGGAAAAGGATGGAGGTTAAAAATTTAGAGGCAACATTAAATGCGAAATGTTAACGACTTAGCGTCAATGTTTGTTAAAAAACCGGGCTCGAAGGACCTTAACGTAGGCTAATTGAACAGTTTAGACCAGACATGCCCAAAAGCAGCATACGGCAGAGCACTCACCAATACTCACAAAGAAAAGCACCAAAACATCGTTGTTGGTCAATTTGCTTGCACGCGCAAACGCCAATCAAATAAGAGAGCAAACCCGGTTTTTGTTCAACGAGACGCATACACACGAAATCGTTTGCATGTATGTCGTTTACGATCATTGATTTCCTATATTCGGTGCAATTACAAAAACAAAACCCACCCATAGAGCAAACGGCTGGGCATCGCTGGTTTAGACGCTTCATTTTATGTGAAATCCGGCTCGAAGGACCACAATACTAAGTTAACAGTTCAGAGGCATAATTTTATGTGAAACCCGTCTCGAATGGCTTGGCAATGTTAACTGTTTAGGTAAAATCTGCCACGAAGGACCACGAAAATGGGCAAGTTTAATGTGAAATCCGATTCGAAGGACCATAGTGTTTCGGATTTTCGCAAGAAATTGGTTAAAATTAGCTTTACAGGCGAAATTAACGCTAGGAGTAGATAATCAGCAAACAGAAAAGTTTCTACGCGCGATAAACATCGTAGCCATCAAGCAGCTATAGCCTGGGGCTCAAGTTGGGAACTTAAATTGTTAAGTGGGCCGGAACAGCAGGGCTCTATGCTCCGCTCGATTACTTTTTATGTGCAGGACGCAGTTTATACGGACGGTAGGCAACAACTACATTTAACACTTTGAATTACGCCAATCTTACTTGGTACAAAGGCACCAAGTTCTTGAATACGCTAAAACGCTGGGTAGCCAACAACCAATCCAGTTTAGAGGTTAATGAATTATCAAATTCTTTAAGGAGTTTTCTTCACAGTCTTTTTTGGTCAGTTTTTCTAGGTAGTCAGGTAAGCCGATGACTACACCATTCTCGAATCAGATCGGGCCTACAGTAAGGCAGTTGAGAGTCTAAGCTTCTACCTCCAAACGGCTCTGGGAAAACAACAGCCACGCTTTCAGTACCTTAAAAAAAAGATAATGAACACCCAGTTCGATCGGCAGATCACTCCTAAGCTATGCTGTCTCCATAAAGTCATCCTGCGCAGTGAGGGAACCTGTAAACGGCGCAGAATAGTTGCTACGGTAACGGAAATCCTTCCAGTTAGGCATAAACTGCGCAGAATTCAGACCACCCAAGCCATGATAGCATCCAAGTCTTGTGGAAAAGAGATAATCCGGTTCGATTCGACCTAAGAAAGACTTCTATTGAGCGTTTCTCGTCTCTCAACTGATGACACAATCCGAGTGCAAAGAATCCAGAAACGAGGACCACACCAGTATGATTGAACAACAACAATGTAGCTCTCGGTGGCAGACCACCAACTATTGACCAAAGCGAGAAAACCTTATCGAGACCTACAAGAACAATGCTCGCACAATTACGCTCAGGAAAGAGTAGGCAGCTGAACAGTTTCCTGGCCCGTATCAATCGGGGAATACTGGAAACATGGCCAAAATTCGGTCAAGGGTCACATGACACAACGCACCTGTCAACCTTTAAACCCTACCACTTTAACTCCTATCACACAATGGACCCGATTTCGACTTGGGTTCCTAATATCAACACTTACTATATTTTCCCTTCCTCGAAGCACCCGTACAAGATTGCCACAGCTTCGCTCGGGATAGCTCCAACACCTCCTTCTCACCATCTCGTGCCTTTCTTTCTAAAACAATAACTTTTTCAAGATCCTTGTAGTTCTATCATCAATAGGAACTGCTATTTTCCCCCTAAGTTCCCACATGGAAGCCTACTGCTAACTTGTAATAAGCTAAGTCTACTGACGATAGAAGCGATTTTTCAAGTACCTGAAACAACTGCCTATTCTGGTGTTTGTGGGTGCCACATGTTGTAAAATGGCTTGACACAGCCCCAAAGGGCCAAAGCCGAGCTCCTCTCAATCTCTTGGCTTGTACGCTTCTAATTTTCGCACAAGAGAAAGGGACCTACAGCTTAACGCCGAATCCGAAAGGCGGTTTGAGAAGCTTTTGCATAGCTAATTACTACAAAGCTGGCGCCAACAGCAGTGAGGGGTGACCGGGCGTAAAGTTTAATCAAAGAAAAAACTTTTCATTAGATGTTCCGAGGCAGAACCCACGACCTTTTTTAAGCCACCCGGCCATGCCTCATGTTATCTATCAAAAAATTGATTCAAGTATTCTTTGGACTTACCCAAATTCTTTGGCGATATGCTCAGTATGAAACCAAAATCAATGTGTATTATATGTCCATCCGAATGAAACAGTATGTTGCCATTGTGCCTATAAAAAGTAAAATAAACAGTCAATCTCCAGTTCTTCCGCATCAAAAGTGTATGCTCACCTATCCTTAACCTGCAGCAAATATGATATTAAACAATATGCCGCACAGCTCTGCACAAAGTTCTTTTGTGCACGTCGAAAACTGTCGCCAGTGGCCGGGCCATATTCATCAATGAAATAGTCTCTCAGTGATTTGTTGGAGTTCTTTTTGATTTGATGCAATGAAACGGTATTGAGGATGGGCTCAATCAGACCGCTGTCGTTCGATAGGCACACAATTTTGTAAGGACGCACCCACAAATCGACATGTTCTTCCTGCCAAATGATTTTGAACATCTGCAAGAGGTAAGTGGGAAAAAAGAGTTAGCAATACCATTGGGTAAGGTAGATATCCTAACAAAATACCTGCAACAATTGCGTAGCCATGAGTTCCTGACGCAAATCATCACCACACTTGACAATGGCTGAAAGTAAACGCCAGTTGGACAGATGACCATAGGGGGAGGATTCGCGTATGAGTTTCTCCTTTTCGTGCCAGGGTTCCTTTGAAAATAGTAAAGTTAAGAATGATTCAAGTTTGATAAGAGAGGTACTACCTTAAGGGCTGCCGCTGAGGGATCCTCTGGATCGTTGCTAAACGATTTGGTGTTTTCGCAGTTCAAATTATTGCAGTGTCGTGTGCGTACATCGCCTATGTTGAAGACTATGGGTGGACCTGAAGAAACAGAAGAGATTAGTTTAAGTTTAAAATAAAACAAGCAAAAACTCACCTTGATCCCTCGAATCGCAGGAGTCTAGGGACATTTGCGAAATGGCATCCCTTTCGCTTATCTTACGCATATTCAAATATTGCGCTGTAATTTCATCATCCTCCTGTGACCAGACATCATCCTCGTGTAACTGCAGACCTCCCAAAGTGAGCGTATCACCACCACCTCCTCCAGCGCTCTCCACCAACTCCCGTTTTCGACGACAACTACTGCTACAGCTGGAGGTGCGACTGCAGCTGAGATTTTGTTGCGTTGAGGAGGACCCCTCCAAATGCTCCTCACTCTTGGTATGCCTCAGCGAGGGCATCATTTTGGGTATCAATGGCGAGGTGTAGATATCCGATACCTCCACCACCTCCACATAGATAATATAAGGCGTCTTGTCCTTGGAATTGAGCACAGCAGTCTTCTCTTCGGTAATGCGCACCACATGATGCGGAATGTCCGAGTACAGAGGCAGCCAGACTCGAGCGGGCAGGTTTTTGTTGATCAGATTAAGGGACATGCGTAGAGCGGATGTTTTCTCTGCCTTGGAGGGCCACGAGGTGAGATTTTTGCCTACATTCATGAGTGCACGCATGAATTCCTTTTGCGGGGCAGTCTTGGGTGCACCACAACTGCATAGGGTGCGCTGGCCCAGCAAACCATTCACCTGGCCACGCACCGTTTCGAAGCAAGTGCAACCATTGTCGAAGGCACGTCCAGAGGTTAGATCTCCCAGACATAATTTGGCGGGTGTGGTGGGCAGAGTTTGTGTGGTGTAGGGTGGCTGTTGGTACATGCGATGCGATATGCTTAGGGGGGAGCGAGAATCGGCGGCCAATAGAACGGTGGCATCGGATTGGGAACGATGATGGGTTTTCTTCATCAGGGAGACGCCTACTCCAGAAGATGAGGAGGCAGTGGCAGTGGCACTGGCCTTGGCCTGCAATTTTTGCTCCTTCTTGGAGAAGATCTCCTTCATCAAGGCTAGTTTAGATTTCCTGGTGCCACTGGGCAACTCATCCATCTGATGATAGTTATAGGCCTCCAATAGCCACAAACATTTGAGCGAAAAGTCCACCGACTTGCGACATCTTATGGTTAGATAAGGATCCAACACCTCGGCCAGCTCATCCATTTGTATGTACATCACTATCAACTGTGGTATATACAAATCCACCTCCTGATCCGGGAAACTAAAGATCTTGTTGCCTATAAAACTCAACACTCCCGGCTCCTTGGAGTAGAACAGATAATGCACCGCAAAGTGTATGTTAAACACAGGCGATTCAAAGAAGCGCAACAAACCGCTGGGTCCCTTCTCCGTCTTTTGCAAGGCATCCGAAATGGGTGCACGTTCGCTGATGAAATACTTGACCACACCGGGCACCGGCACCTTGAGCTTGTTCAGTGAGTTAATGGAAGAACTTTTGGCTAGCGTGGTTACATCTTGGGGCACAAGCAGTGTGGCTTCCGTCTCCACTGTGCCAGGTAGACGCAGGTTTAAGGGTACGCTCTTTCAACTTGACATCGATTACTGCCTCTGGGGCTTCTGTTGAGGGTGAACTGGCTGCAGCCAAGGCAGCTGCCGCAGCTGCTTGCTGTTTCTTGCTCGAATTGGACGTAAGCAGGCTGAAAAATTCCTTCTTTTTGGATATATCTGTGGGGGATTTGACCTGATCTTGCGTGGTATTAGTAACACCATTAGCCGAGGTCTCCCCTGCATTATTATCCTCGCCATTCTTTTGTTTGGCCGCATTCTTTTTCTCATGATTTTCAATGATACTTTGCGCCGTGCGGAATATAGCATTTTTGGTGGCTCCAAAAAAGTTCTTAAACAAAACCGGATCCTTTTGGGTGCTCTCAGTGGGCGTGGGCGTAGGTGTGGGTGTGGCCACAGGCGGGGGTATGTCCTGTTGTTCAACTTCTTTGCTGCTGCTGCTCGTGTCATCTATGACGGGCTCAATTTCATTGGGTGCCGCACCCAGCTCCATTTTAATGGCTGCCTGTGACATGTTCATCACTCTATACCGTGTACGATCATCCACATCTCGCTGATGCTGCTGTTGCTGTTCTTCCCGCTTGGCCAGTTCCAGGGCACGCTGTCTCTGCTTCTGCTTGCGTGAGGGTCTGAGTGTGCGACAATCCAGCTCGTTGGGCGTCATTGTGGTGGCTGCTGCTGCTACAGCTGCCGCAGCTGCTGCTGCTGCTGGATAGAAGCACAGCTGATCCGCTGTTTGCATCATATTGTATTCCTCATCCATGGACGTGGTCTCCATAATGTCAATGCATTCTTCCTCGGCATCGGCATCCCCATCAGCATCCATTTCACCCGAATCCAGCGATTCATGTGAATGACATATACGATTCAAGGATAACTGGTCCGATTCTGAGCCACAGATGATGCCTGTCAGCGAAACGAACGAGTTGAGATATGAAAATGTAGTTGGGGTTACATCATTACAGCAAAATCAAAGGCAGAACTACTAACTAGAAATTTGTTCCCGAATTAAGAAGAGCAAAGATTAGCCTAATAATATTTGGTATGATACTGCGATTAGCTGTAATATTTCAAGCCGAGCTTGGCACTCCAGTGCAGGCAAGCCCAAAAAAAGCATAGGGCAAAGCACTCACCCAAACTCACAAAGAAAAGCACATTGAAATTGGGTAAGGCAACAACGAAATCACATGAAATTGTTGAAAAGAACAAAACCGGTTTCTGTTCTACGAGTCGTGTGTCGTTTTCTATACGTCGCGCCCTGCATGTATACGACCATTGACTTCCTATCTTCGGTGCAATTACAAAAACAAAACGTAGCCAAAGAACATAAGGCTGGGCATCGCTGCTCTAGTGTATTTCGTGTCTGTTTAAGTCTCACTTTATCATATGGGCGCTGGCGTAAGAAAGAAATCATCGACTATTCATACCGCTTACCGCGGGAGGGGCAGCAGCGACAGGTAAGCGACCACACTAGACGTGTATGTGTATTAGGTTGCATGATTGTACAAAATGTATGAATGAGTTTTGACACTCATTCCAAGGAATTTGATTGAATGTGAATGCTGGTATCAGGGAATTTGGGATAAAACTCAGTACATAAATGGTGAAATAATGTTGCTTCTAATATAAAGAACCTCACATAATCTCAAGTTAAGTAGCACAACTGACCTCTGACAACAATTGATACCAGGACTAGCTTACAGCTCCTTGTATGTGGAAAACAATTAAGTCAATCAAGCAGTTCTTCTAGGAATTCCAAAGCTAGTGTAAGAAAAGTCAGTATAGAACTTCTTCGCCCAAGCCTTACATATCTGGACAGAAGACACAACCAACTAAAAACCCTTCAGGATAAAGTAATTGAGATTTCAAGAGGTCATGAAGACCAAGAAAACCTCCTTTTAACAGGAAATCTCTGGCAGTGCGATTGTACGCTAACCAACTTTTTCCACCATCGATCCAGACAAGAAAAGACCAGTAAGAGTTCTAAAAATAAAGCGAGATTGTGTTTCCTTTTTTTTATTGAGTCCCGTTTAGCTATCTCAACCTATCGGGGTCAAGGATACCTCCCAGATCATGTTTTTGTAGTTAGTTGTCCGGAGACATGGATCACTTTCCGCTTTTTAGTCGCCACTATCTTATTCCTCTACCATTTCTGCAGTCGCAGATCACTTCCTCCTCTAAACTTGGTAGTAAATTGCCCAAAGGCGTGGTTCATTTGACGCTTTGGTCATCCTTCTTCCCTTTACTTTTATTCTTTGGGGAGTAGTGGATTCGTTCCCGTTCACCCCTTTTAATAACTTTCCTCCTCTTTGGTCGAGAATCAATTCCCGCTGCATTCGTCTTTCTATTACCCATCTTTTCTAAGACGATTTAGAATTTACGTATGTAAGTGAAAGATATTGGTGACGAGAATTCCTTTCCACCCGAGCCAGATCAATTAGTGAGGCCGGCCACACATCCCCTCTTTTATCAACATAACTTGGTAATCTATATTCCAAAAGCGTTAACGTACAAATTTCTTGTAAAAAATCCTAAACGCGTGCGACATAGTCCAGTGGGGATTGAAAGTGACGTCCGATTGGTGCAAGGAGGTTGGGCTCAACCTAAGCCCTGCAAAAACCATCGTAGTACCTTTCACTAGAAGATACAAACTCAGTCGAATGAGGCCAATAAGCTTATCCGGCTGTCTCATCACACTGGAAAAGGAGGTCAAATATCTTGCCGTCGTCTTAGACAACAGGCTAAGATTTGACAAACACATACAGGCCTGTTCCCATTTCCGAGTGGAATTTAAAAGTAAAACGATCGAAATTCCGAAACTTTTCATTTTGGATGAACGATAGTCGAGTTATAAGGAAAACAAACAATTATGGGCAGCACCGGTCGCAACGGTGATGGGCAGCACTTCACAGGTACAGAGTATGTTGTAGTCGGGCTTGACCGACTTTCTTCCTTGTTGTGGTACAAATTTAAAAAAAAAATTTTAATCAAATTGAAGACTCAACACATTTATGGATACTTCTAAATCTCGACATATTTCACATGGTAAAATAGAAATTCTTTCAAGATAAAAAGAATCACCGTTGCCATTTACTTTTCTCTCCACTGACTCTGGAACAAAACTTTTGAAGCCGAATAACTTGATAGTTTTTCGGAAACGGAAACAGCTACCAGTTCCGATTCCGCATGATCTGATCAAAATCGAAAACGGAAACAGGCCTGTATATATAGACTAGCATATAATCCGGCGAGCTTCGTTTTGCCGAGTCAGTCTATACTGATTGACCAGTTAAGTAAATAAAACCGAAATCAGAATCAGTTTTTCTTTACCCCTATTTTTGTCTCCTGTAGAGCACATAAACCAAAGCTTACATACATCGGCTCAAAGCAGAGATATATTCTTTTTCCCCGCCCGTGTTTAAAAATAAGTTCTCCGACATTTCTGATCAATTTCGCTTACTTTGCTTACAATTTAACAGGTGACAACTAAAAATCTTTAAAATGCCGCCATAACCACAATTCTCAACGGATCTTTATGAAAATTTATGACTACATATACAAAAGAATTGCATCAATGGATTTGGTCGAAAGGACCAATATCAGCCACTCGACGTAGCTTCCGGAAAATGTCTCCGCAGGCGGCCTGTACTACCTTGCGGTCGTATTTCAGTATACATAAGCGATTCCTGTTGGTTAGTTCTTTGATATTTTGGCCTTCCAGTTGTTTTTTGTAAACTGCAGCACTCAGACTTCTCAAAAAATCTTCAATTGGACGACACTGCGGCCAGTTTGTTGGGTTCCGTTGCTTTGGTACAAAAGGGATATTGGCAAAAAGGCGATATTGGTTGCACAAGTTTGTTGGGTTCCGTTGCTTTGGTACAAAAGAGATATTGGCAAAAAGGCGATATTGGTTGCACATCCACCGACATTGAGATTTGACAGTTTGTATTTGGTCAGGTGTGTAACTAGGTGCTCTTTGCTTACGACTGACAACAATATTATTCTTTTTCAGCACTTTACTGATGTGTTGTGGGCAGCAATTAAATTTTCTGGCTGCATCTAGTTCACTTATGTTGTATTTGTTGTTAAAAAGTTGGGTTAGGCTTTATGACAGCTTGTCCGGCCATAATGTTTGCTTTCCCACCACTTCCAACTTCTCTTTTTATTATTTTTCGTTGCAAAATACTATAAATAGTACGCTTGGACTTGCCCTCTTGGGTAAAATGGTTTACTGTAAGCACTTTACCTTTGTCAGCGTGCATTTCGTAGAATTTTACAACGAAGACGTGAAGGCATGATGTCGACTACTTGTTAAAATTTTTGTCAGGGGGGCATGAAAACGTGTTGACAGGAGAACAAAGAAAAGCTCAGCTAAGGGCGCTCTCTCTTAAATTTTGTGCAGATTTTTAGTTGTCACCCGTTAAGTTTGTGGGTAGAATTTTCCATAACCCATTCTCATGTTCCTGTTTTTGCAAATCTAGGTGTTTTTGCGCATATTGCATAGCTCAAGCTCAAAATAAGCAGTGCAAATTTACCAAATCCATCTAGATTTGCTAAAACAGGAACATGAGAAAACGGCCCTTAATGCGCACTTTAAAAGGAAACTCCTGACCAAATTTCAGCCCTCTATCTCTTACAGTAAAGGCTGAGCGATGGTTGCCAATCAGTGAATCAGTCAGTCGGGTCAAATTTTATATATATAGATAGGATATCAACACAGCGGATAGCATGTACTGTGCGGTACTGTTGTCCCGGTACTATCATCAGCAGTCTTCTTGCTGTCACACTTCAAGTCGGGTTTCATGTTGCTTTTGTAAACTCACCCGAATCATCGGATCCAAGACTGGTGAGATCCTCTCGTTTTTTACTGCTTCCCGCACTGCTGCAGCTGTTATTACTGCTGCTGCCGCTGCCTCCATTGCCAGTGACAATGACGCCCACCAATTCGGGTCCATTAGCAGAAACCGATTCACTTGATTTTGGTCTCAGGCACAAAGTGGGACAGGATTCTACTGCAAAATTAGTTATTAAATGAACAGACACATAGATGAGAGTATGATATCAGTGTACATACCCACTACACTTGGCTGCTGCTGCTGCAATCCTGGTGTGGGCGTTGTCATCACTGTGGTCGAGGACATGGCCACAGAAGTCAGGGCTGGCGTGGGTGTCGTCAGTGCAGCCGTCACACTGGCCGCTGTGGTTACAATCTTCGAGCACATATTCGTGCCCAATATCGATGAGGGTGAGCAAAAGGTATTCTCGCTCTCGGCATTGGGCGACGAGACTTCAACCTGAGGGGGTAAGAAATAATGCAACTGTTATATGGCATGCCAAGATCTCGTACTGCTTTGATAACCCGAAATGTACACAAATATTTAGCGCAAAGGCAAGTGCAAAAATGTGAATAACAATGGCGATAAAAATATAAATAAACACACACGCGCAGCGGTGGGGGTGGCAGGCGGGTGGAGAGATAGAAGCACCAAAAACTTTCCGAGTTTCGCTGCTGATTACAAGGTTTTCGCGTGTTGTACTCACCTCTGGTATGCGTTGCAAGGCGCTATCAAGACTGCGATTCCGATGATGCTGGGTATGATTGATACGTGTGTTGGTCACCTGTGACACAGGTGGCAGCAATATGCCCATAGATCTGCAAACGGAACAAAAGGGGAAAAAATCAATGCAACTGTTGCCCACAAACAATATGTTTTGCCACACACACACGGAAACAAACACCCACTGGCACGGCACACTCTACTGCGTCGTAGTTAATCAGTTGTACTGGACCCTACAAGAGTTGTCAGTCCCCGCCTCCTCTTCCGAAATAGTACTACAACCCGTACCCGTTGCTGCCCTTTAAATTTAATTAGCTTACAAAATTTACAAGGCGCGTGAAGAAAAAAAACATAAAATAAAAAGAAATAAATAGAGAGACAGAGAGACGAAGACTGAAAGGCAGAGAACGGAACGCGGCGTTGTACTCGGCCCACAAAGGCTGACTAATCGAGCAGCTTTTTTTTTGTTGGGGCCTTTGTCATCGGTGGGTACGATTTACTGTGCACTCGCCAAAAAGCTTTTCTCCACTCAGTGTGAGCGAGCTTGATGACGTCGCTTTAAAGAGCTTTGTGTGAGATGTGAGAATGGATTTTCCTTAGCTGCAAAGCAGCTGCTAGATGAGGGCAAAATGTAATAACAAGGTGAGGCCAGGTAGGAATTGAGTACTTTCGGGAATCACAGGAAGAATGGTAGAGTTATTAAAAACAAAGCCCGACTGTAATATACTCTATACCAGAGGCAGGAAAAATACCTTTAATTTTTTGCATTTGTGTGTGGGCAGCGCTAAAATTGCTCTTAATTTCAGTAGCAACGACTGCGTCGCGGCGCAGCGGCGCTTATACAGCTTATACTGTGTGTGTCGGAGCAGCGCTGCTTTTAGATTTTTCCTATGCACACGAGATAGCAATGTGCCTGCCATTGCTCTATACCAACGAAAGTTAAAGTGTAGTAACAGCTGAATGCAGCGCTGCTACTGCGCTGCAGCTGAGAATATTCTTTTGCTCATAACTTAACTATCGTTCATCCGATTTTCACCAATCCTATGGCGGATCGATAAATAATCCTGATTACTAAATTTGACTAGAAGGTACAAACCATCTAATTACAACACTATGGAAGATTTATGGTTTTTTCCATGTTGCGGGGGCTAGAGGGTGCGTGGCAAAAATTAAAAACTAGTCCTTCGGTTCAAATCGGAGTGTCAAAGGCTATGTCTGAGAACTAGAAATCATGCCAGAGGGTTCGGGTGGGGAACCGGAGGTCTAGAAGCTGTGAAACCTGACTATGTTGCTCCTTGGTGTTAACCAGAAAAAAATAGCGACTCGAGCTATAGAATAGTTATACTATATAATGGACCTAGTGAAAGGAAACCTTATCGAGAGCTCCTCGGTGGGGACCAGAGAACTAGCAGCTAAAATGGGGACTGGAGAAACTGACTATGGGGCTTCTCGGTGGTAACCAGAGGGATATCGGCCTGACCTAAGGACCAGGGATCCTGAAGGAAGTTCCTCGGTGGAGTACAGAGTATAAAAGACACTAAGAGGGGATTCTCGGTAATAGCCAACGGACATATTCTATTGCCATGCACACAGAAAAATAATCTAGAAAGTTTCCATCCTTTTAAATGATTCCAAGGTCACTCGATCTCCTTCTTTATTGGCGAACGGGCATAGAGATTTTATTTTAAACCAGGGATGCAAACCGGAAACGCGAACCAAACCAGTGTTTTAACAAAAATAGTAAAGTAAGTAAAATGGCTTGTCAGGTTGACACAGCCCCAAGGCTTGTCAAGTTGACACAGCCCCAAAGGACCAAAGCCGAGCCTTTTTTTAGCACAAGAGAAAGGGACCTACAGTTTAACGCCGAATACGAACGGCAGTTTGAGAAGCTTTTCATGGCTAATTACTACAAAGCTGGCGCCAACAGCAAAGAGATGTGGCCGGGTGTAAAGTTCATTCAAAGAAAAAACTTTTCATAAGATGTTCCGAGGCGGGATCGAACCCACGACCTATTGCACAGCGGTCGCGGACACTAGCCGCTGAGCCACCCGCCAGAACCGAAATGTTCGGTTCCGTTTATTAAGGATATTAACATTTGAACTCTTCCAAAATTGTTCGAACCGAGTTATAAATACAGAAAATATCAAACTACATATTACCAGCCCACACAGCATATTTCCAGTTTATAGATTCATTTGAATTTGAAAGTCGTCTAACTCTCACGTCAAAAGGTGTGGACCTTTACCACTTTTGTAGTCGTTCAGCCGGATGCCGGGTGGTCTATCTTCATAGGATGTCTATCTTCATAGTACCAACTTACAGACCAAATTTAAAGTTCCTAGCTCAAATAACTTCTCAGATAAGGCTCTGAACCACTTTTGAACCGTTTTGAACCGCTTTTAAACCGGTTCACAGACATGACACATAGCCTTTGACTCTTTCCTGTTCGACATGTGAAAATTTCGTTAAGATCGGTTCAGGTATGTATAGATAAGGAAGTCAATTTGAGACAAAGTGTTTGTATGGATCCAAGAAACTCCAACTTCTAGATACTTTAACAACCCCTTAACAAGTGTTCATAAATGAAATAGCAGATTCTCTGACCTTCTAAAAAGCAGTGTTTCCAGAATATCCGGCATGAATGACCATGCCGTACTTTATAGATCGCTTTAAAAGTTTGTAGAGAGATGGGTATGCATACTGCTCGCTTCGAGGATGGCTTTCTTTCTTTTATAATCAAATTGAAGTCCTATCCTATTTACATTCCTGGTTTAAACCTCGAAGACTTTTCTGATTTTTCCACTCTATTTTGATACAAATTGAAAAGTAGTCTTAATCTAATAAGATCTAATCTAATAAGATAAGATAGAGAGTGGCCTTTCCCTTAAGGCTAAAGTCAGGCTTTTCATGACCATAGTCTTTCCTACTCTTAACTGGGGTATTACATGTTGGGGAACGGCCAGCAGCACTACCATTAAGCGATTAGAGACATGTGTTAGTAAGGCACTTCACAGAATTTTAAGTGCGCACAGATATGTCTGTTATACCACCATATTCCGGAACTTAGGCATTGCCACTCTATGCGAAACCATTGATATATATTGAAATCGTTACAGGGAGCGGTTAGTTTCCCACACTAATCGACTTTAGGTCGTTTAGGTGTTGCGTTAATAGCATTTAGGGCTCAACTTGGGAGCATTTTGGGGTCATTTAACAAACTCTCGGCCTTCTCTTAGAAACATTTTGGTAACGTTTTAATCCTTTTTACAACATTTTGGGAACAACTTTGGAACATCTCGGTCTTATTTTGGAAACATCGCGGTCTCATTTTGGTATACATTGGGTTCAATTTTCGAACAATTTTGGTACATATTTGTGAACATTTTGGTTATACAATGTGATTGATTTTAAGACACTTATGATATTCAAAGTTTAAGCAAGTTTTAGCCGGCTAGAGGTCATGTTATGTTTTCCCATAACTTTAAATGGTCAAACACAACAGCACAAAGGAGGCTGGTCAATTAAACAGGAGATTTAAGAACAACCCGGTTCTATCATTAGAGCACAAGCAGAGGGTTTCTCATGCCAACTTTGGTATAACTGCTTGGGAATTTCAAAGCAGCATAAGTGCAAAAACAACACCAGAACACCAATTGTTTCCGAAAGATTATTCGCTTTTTAAGCGGACGCACCTGTTTGTTAGAATCTAGTGTGACCATAGCAGGTCATTTGCCGTGAACGTCGTACTTGTGTTATGAACAAAACGGTTTAAAAAAGAGTCCGCTTGGGCTGCATTTTAGACCTCAGTTTTTTTTTCTTAGTGCGGTAGTAACCAGGTTTTCGTCTCTTCCTTCAGGTTGTGTCCACTTAAGTTAAGCGATTACCGAAGGCAAATATTTGGGTTCACTTTGATTCTAGTCTACTACTAGAGACTAGACTGGGTTCGATCCCGCCTCGGAACATCTAATGAAAAGTTTTTTCTTTGAATAAACTTTACACCCGGTCACCCCTCTCTGCTGTTGGCGCCAGCTTTGTAGTAATTAGCCATGAAAAGCTTCTCAAACTGCCTTTCGGATTCGGCGTTAAACTGTAGGTCCCTTTCTCTTGTGCGAAAATTAGAAGCGCACATGCCAAGAGATTGAGAGAAGCTCGCCTTTAGACCTTCGGGGCTGTGTGAAGCCATTTTACATTACTACTAAATGTAAGTGCTTTCTCTCAGCTTACAACTTTTTAGCCCTGCCTCACCCTATCAATGCACCATAAGCGAGGAGGATTCGAGCAGAATTGCTGCCGTTATCTATAGCCATTTATTATGCGATTTGATAAGCAAAAAAGAGTTAAGTAATCATTATCGACACATGAATGTTACCTAGGCTATGGCCGTTACGACAACGACCTTCAGGTATGGGGGGAGAGAGAGAGGAGGAGTTCATTAAACGCTTAACGCATTTTTTGTTTCATTTTTCTGTCTGGGTGTCACGACGACAAGTGAAAGTGTGAATTTAACTTCAGTTTACAAAGCCCAGAGTTAGCTCTTAGTCTGCACTTAAAGGCACTTTGGGTAGGGGTAGGTAAAATACTATGACAAAGACTCTGTGTAGTAAAACGTAGGGAGTGTGTACTCCCGTAGTAGTTGTAACTGACAAAGGATTCCCCGAAAGTCAATTGCCTTGGCCAGCCGTCAAGCTGTTGCCATATGTTTCTCTTTGTTTCCTATTTCAGTGTTCCTTTTCCTTGTGGGCGTCCGCCTTGTGGCATTCTTTTGTGCACAAGTTGATTGGCCGTGGAAAATGTGGGGAACGAGTTGGGAGAACAGGAACAGAAAAAACAAAAAGCAAAAGTGTGAGAAAGAGACGTGGTGGCGTCTGTGGTTAGATGACGTACGAATGGGAAGTTTAGTGGGAGGAAAAAGTAAATTGAACATTTTTGAGGGGAGTTTATTATAAGATATGGCGAAATGGGCTTTAAGAATTTAGAGCATTACCATTTTACCTCTGCCTTTACACAACGAAATCTTTAGTCAACCAACGAGGGGTTTTTCGCTCTCCCTGAGAGACTTTGCTGGGCAGAAACTGCTGAAAGTGCCTCAGTAAACTGCAAGTGTGTATGCGTGCTAGAGTTTTTCTAATGCTACAACATTAACTTATTGCAACAACAGCAAAAAATACACTTTGATCTGATATTGAATTCGTTTTGCTCAGTTGCTTTTGTTTCAACTGCTGAGAGGCGAATGAATCTTTGAATCAGCTTCGTATGTTTCTCACTTCGATAACTATGAAACAGAAAGCAAGGGAGAAACCAAAACAAGTGTTTTGTTCAGAGAGTGAGCGAGTTTGTTTAATTTGTACCTGTCATTTTGTTGAGCAGACAGAATTGAACAAATTGGTTGATGCTAAGTATCTGCTTAAATCTTAATTATATCATAGTACATTAGATTAGATAGAAACTAGAACCAGTTCGCATCCCTGTTCCATACTGATCCACATCAACAAATAATAAAATATTCATTTCAATTAAACGTGCTTAAAATAATTGTCATAGAATGCCCACGAAGTTCTTTCAAGGGCCATGCCTCCGCACGCAACAATGCCTCAAGCATTTATCATTGCGCCCATTGCGTGGGTAGAGCGGGAGTCCTCCTCCCTTACCTCTTTACATACAATTTAGTTGGGCTTCAATTCCTGTAGCTAAAAGTTCAATGGCATTTGGTAAATGCAAATGTTAGTAAAAGATAGATAAAGAGTTAGAGAGGGGGGTGGTAAAGTGTATACACTGCACTTATTTGATGTGTAATCCCTGGCCTAAAAATGTACCTTTCATCACTAGTCCGTCTCATCATAGAAAGTTGTTAGTATTGACAAGTGAGTGATGAATGAATGAATGGACAACCGGAAAGCTAGTTTCCAGCCACACGAAACTTGGTCAACAAACTTTGCGTGTGTGTGAAATATTCATGGGCCGATTATCCAAAGATGCGCAGATCATGTGTCGTTGACCCACCATTGGGGTAAGGTAAACATAGGAAATGCCTTCCTTTGAAAATGGAAAGTTTTCTAAAGCTTTTCAGCTCTTAATCATAGAATACCTACCGATCAATGATTAAAATGACGACCGACCTTCAATTGGATGTTATGTAAAAAGCGATACGTGAGCCAAAGTCGACAAACAATCAAGTTTATGACAATCCCCGGACCGGCTGCAACCGCAACAAATGAATGCAAATGCGTAAATAATTGACACAACGACATCTAATATTATGGCTTTTGGTATGTGGGGAATGTGTGTGCAACAACAACAACAGCAACAATAGACGACACGACGACCTGTCAGCCTCAGCCAAAGTAACAGCAACGGCTACAGCATTCCAATGTAGCCAAAGCCTGGCCCCGCATTCGAAATGAGATGAGATGGCGCGAATATTGGCACGACCACAACGAACGAGTTGATGAGCCCTTGCAACTTCCCGTACCCGTACACCTGCCCTGTACGCTCACTGGAGAGCTTTGTTTGTTTGGCCTACCTCCCCCGCTTCCATCTACCACCACAGTGAGTAGGCTTTTATTGTGATACGATAAGATGCACGAAACATGGGCTAACATGACAGCGGCTTTTCGATTGTGTTAACTGTCTCATTTGTACGAATATGAGTTTAATATATATATATTTTTTTTTTGCAATTTTAAGTGATGTCTATCTTTAAATGGAGCATACGTCAAACAAAATGTGGCTAGGTTCATTTTATGACAAGTTTGAAGTTAATAAAAGTGACTGAAATGAGCACAATTCAACTTCGACTTCGTACATCAACAACATCCTAGACATTTTGCGGCAAGCGTGTACGTTGATGGTGGATGGATCGTTAAAGTTCTTTAACAATATAAGCCCGAACATCCAAATCCTATAACAATCGCAATCTATATATTTAAAACAAGGTGGGGTTAGTTACACCATTTACATATCAAGAACGGGTGTTCGACTTGTATTCGCCCCTTATAACAGAAAACTATTAAAAAAATAGACATTTCGGGCAGAAAGTTCGCTGATGAGTGAGGATTTGGTCCTTCATGAAACAGCTGTCCGATCTACCAAGCCTCCTCTGTTGTGTTGTGTGTCTCTGTTTAAAGGTATGCGAATAATATGACCTCGAGCCAGCTAAAAACTGCAAGTTAAAAAACATATTTAAATGGTCCAAAAGACCTCGAAACTTGCCAATTTTTCATATGAGTTTTTATTGTGAAGAAGATTTGATAGATGGCAATTGGAGAAGGGTAAATAGTATGTCCAGGTCAATCGGTCTAAAAAAATCGCAGACGCTTTACGCCAATTAGTTCAAACGAATGTACCCCTGTTGAACCTTCAACAAAGGGGAGGTCTGTGATTCATAAACGAAGGCAATTGATAATGTAAATGGTGGATGTCTTTTGTCATTGATTTTGGTCATTGTACGAGATCCGGCATTACGGTAGCAGTTGCTTCTTTTGGAATAGCGACCACTTTATCAGAAAGAAAATGTTCAAACTATTGAACAATCGACATGAAACAATAAAACCGCGACAATGGTCCGCAATGACCAAAGTTTTAGTAGTGTTTAAATTATTAATTCTGATCTCTCAGGTTTTGTTTTACGTGGTATGTGACATAAGTAGGCTTAAAACCACGGTACACTGCACGCACTGAAAAGGGCATAACGATACAATAAGTCTGGATTGTGACTCCAGACTAGCGTCCCAGGGTGACCGAAGTCACCTGGAACCAATTGAAAAGCACACTGGTCGGGTGTTACTTTTCCCACTTGGTGAAAGGCGAGGTCAATCTAAAAACCGCAGCTGTAATCTCGGCTACTGCACCGTGGGTAATTTACGCACTTATTCGTCGAACCTCTAAAAAGGACTCTACCCGCGATGTAGGTATCAATGCACAGCCACCACGATACTCCCACTAGGGGGACAACAGCAATGGGAACAGCCTGGGGCTGCTGTTCATCCCCTGGTACCGAAAAGCTCGGTGGGCTTCTTTTTAATGAGAAAAGGGGGATCATGAAGTTGTGCAAAAGTATGTAACAGGTAGAAGAAAGCATTTGGGACCCCATAAAGTATATATATTCTTGATCAGCATCAACAGCCGAGTCGATGTAGCCATGTCCGTCTGTCCGTATGAACGCGTCGATCTATAGTCTATAGTCTCTTATAGTCAAGAGACTAAAAGAGATATTGCCACAAATTTTGCATGTAAATAGGTGTATACCAGATTCAAATCGAGTTTGTTTCAGATTTGGAAAATTTCTCCCCCTCCCCCCTGTAAGCGCAAACAACTGTCAGAGTCACAATTTTTAAGTTACACCTTCCAAACTTTATATATATCAAGTAAGGCCCAATATCTATATATTCTGAAGAGATAAATAAGATCGGACACAAAACATCAAAGTTATATACGAATCAATTTTGCTTGTGGGAGAGAGGGGGGTCTTGCATTGCCAGTTACCACGTGCGTGTGTGCGTATGCTAGAGTGTGTGTCTGTATGTGTGAGTGTGTGTATATGAAATCACAAGAAGTCAAGGGAACAGGGTATTTTGTAGTCGGGGCACTCGACCTCAGCTCCCTTGCTTGTTTTTGCTAGAACCGACAGTCTTGGTTTGAGAGTTGTCAAGCCCGTCATGATGTCGCTCATGCCCCATGCGGGGAGGGACGAGTGCACATTGGCACACAAACACTTTTACTGTCTAACGATTTCCGCCAAACATTGCCAGCCATACCAAGATCGTCTGCTGCCGATGAGATAACCGCTTGCCTTAAATGATCCTCAACGATCGCTATTGCTGAACGATCCATCTGTCTATCGGTAATGGCCGTGTCGAGCGAATTGATTTCATTTTTTCGGAATTTTTGCAATTTTGTCACAAAGTAACTATTCCCGAACATAATTGATAAGCCCATAAATAACGAATGGTTAAGTGAGTGAGCCATTTTAGCAGCTAAGAAAAAAGATTTGGATGACTTAAGCTTTGTAATTCAGAACCAAATCGTTGGTACTCTGCATTCAATCAAATCTATTGACCGTGTAACAAACGAAGACGATGCCAATAGCAGTCCAACTGAATTTTTGAACTCCTTGGATGTTCCTGGCATAACACTGCACAATTTACAACTAAAGGTCGGCTCGGTAGTCATCATGCTTCGAAATCTTATCCAACCAAAATCTATGACATAGAACGTGTTTCGTGATAATAAAACTGATGATTAATGTGATTCACGCGACGATATTCAAAGGAAAGTTCAAAGGTGAAGAAGTTCTCATTCCGAGGACTCTGATGATTTTAAAGCGGTGTGCCCTTTGGGTTTAAGCCAGCGATATCCAAAATTTGAAAATGCAGCCACTCGTGGTGATTGTGTGTGAGTTTGGGCACCACTGGTTTAAACAAATCGTCGGGCCGTCTAGTTTTTCATAAATGATTCTTAGATCTTTGCCCTTGAACCTCCCAATACAATAAAGTTTACTAATCCAACTTTATATAGATCGGATCAAAAAAAAAAAACACGTTTGGAATTGAACCAAACTCTCCCACCTCCCTTTCAACGTCCTTAGCATAAGATTTTTCAAAATTAAACACTCATATTTGAATTTATTTCGTAAATAAGACTTACAGGCATAATTTTTTATAAATCGGCCCTCAATGTTAAGCCTTTGCTAGCGAGTGTTCCAAAATTGGAGAATTAGTTTTCCATTTTCATGGCCCACAGAGTTTACAAACAGACTTTCAGACAGATTGTAGCAAAAATAACCCCCACAAACCTTTTTCAACTGTACGGTATGGATTTTCTCACATCGGAAAATTAAATCACAGTTTACTTCGCATACTATCCTTACAAAGCGAGCTTCAAGTTGATCAGATGGTAAAAAGTTATTTGCTTATAAGATTTTCCGTGAATTTTGACACCCTGGGGGCGGATTTTCCAACATCGAAAAATCACATCTTAAATTTCTTTGCATACTATCCTGACAAACCGAGTTTCAAGTCAATCGGATTGAAAAAAGTGTTTCCCTTGCTGAATTTTCCGGAAATTTTCCGACATTAGATGCGGATTTTCCAACAACAGAAAATCACATCTCAAATTACTTTCTATTCTATCCTTAAAACCCGAGTTTTAAGTCAATCGGAATGAAAATAGTTTATCTCATGCAGAATTTTCCGGACATATTCCCACATTAGGGGCGGACATCGGAAAATCCCATATCATATAATTTCGCATACTATCCTCACAAACCGAGTTTTAACTCAATCGGATTGAAAATAGCTTTTCACATGCAGAATTTTCGGGAAGTTTTCTTACATTAGGGGCGGATTTTCCAACATCACAAAGTCACATTTCAAATTACTTTGCATACTATTTGTACAAACCGAGTTTCAAGTGGATCTGATGGAAAATAGTTTTTTCGGTAATTTTTCGATATCGGGGAAATACGAGTTCGCGCTATTTCACGTAATTCGCATACAAATCAAGTACAATCTTTTCCGGCGATTTTCCCACCCTTGGGGTGGAATTTTTTCAAAACACAGTCTCAGTTCACTCTTTCAGCCTCCTATATCTTTTTCCAATCAGTTAGAACAAACTCTTTTATATATACTATACAGAGATGTGTCTATTCGATGAAAGATAGTCGAGTGAAAAGCAAAAGAATTAATAAAGGATGGCTGAACTTCACACAGTTTTATACAACTTAGAAAAAATGTATACCCCAGGGTTTAATCCAACTCAAAATCCAATTAAATGCTTTGGTTTCGTTACGACTTTCTCGGATATTAGAAAATCAGAAGCCTTCCTGAATGTTTCCAACCCCCAACAATAGGTGTTCCATCTCATTGAACCCGTCGACTAGATAGATGGACAGTTGCTTCAGCTGTACAACTACAGTTTATTGTCACAGACCAACCAAAGATAAACTTCTGTTACCTCAATGTATACCCCCAACACCCCACAAAGTCGAACCAATCAGTAAATTAATGAAATGAAACATTAATGGAAAAAATATGTACGCAGAGGAGGACCACGCAGCATAGAGACAGACAGAACCAATGATAAACGAACGGGGCAGCAGCCAAGACACCGTTAACCCTCACAATAGTGAGTGGGCGATGTGGGGGCGGCGGTGAAGGAGGGTTGTGGCTTTTCCTACCTACATCAAGGTGCGACGTTGGGGTGGGGTCAGTCACTGGTCTCAGTCATAAGCTCGTTGCCGGCGCACGCACACACAACTGACGTTGCGCAGGGTGTGGCACATCATCAACAGGATACACACACACACAGCGAGACCCACGCTTGTCACCGCAAGCACTGCCGCTATTTTTTGTAGGAGAGCAATAGGATTTAATAGAAACATGGAGGATTTATGAGGTGCTATGGTTACTGGACAATTGTTATTTGAAATGCCATCGATAGCTTTGCTCCCTGCCATTTCCCCACCATACTGGTTCAATCAATTATCCCCCGTTTCCAATTAGCTTGATTAAGGCAAGACAAACGAAAACGCAAATGACTTGTGCCAGGCATTGCATATCAATTGAGCTGCAGCCGGAGGAGACTTGGGCTACAACTGGGGCAACAAAAACCTAGTCCACAAGCTCTCTGCTCTATAGTCGTCTCACTTGCACAGCTCTATGCAAAAATTCAGCAGGCTGGCGAGGCGAGGCAGGGAAGGCGGATTGCAATGTTGCATATTCAGTATTCTTCTTCTCTTCTTGTTGTTGTTGTTGTTGCTTGCATACAAAGCTGTTGACTTGTTTATTTACTACATTTTCCATAGAATATGGCAAAAGAGCTTGGCACACATTGTGTAGGAAAAAATATAAAATAACTTAAAAAAAAATAGTACGCAAAAATCCGCTTCCATGTGCATGCACACAGCCTGGCCGAGTCAAGTGCAGCGTTTTGCATGCTCTAGCGAAAATCTGTATACAAAATATGTACAAAAATATTTATATACTTGGTACATATGTATATTGTATACACATATGCTTAATATGCCATTTATGCATGCATTTATTTTGAATTGAAATCAAACAAACTGAGTGCAAGGCTGCCATCGAGAATGCAAAGCTGAATCACTTCCAAAACTAATTCAATGTTTTGGTTATTTTGTTGGATAAATAACTTGCTAAATGTGTGAGTTTATTAAACTGAACAATAAAGAGCAATCGAAGAAGACTATGTTAACTTGTTTAGTTTAGTGAGAAGCTTATTTCGTAAGAATTCCGACCTACAAGCACTTTAATGGTTGATTTGGACTAACGAGAGTGTTTTTCTTTTAGAACAGGATTGCGGCCGCTCGAAAATGTAAACAAGCTTAGTTCATTGGTTCACAAAGGTTTCAAAACAGTACAGAATCACAAAAAACAGGATCAAGCCCGGGTATAATATAACAGATGTGTTTGCTTCAGAGCTCGTAAATAACAATTGATCGTTTTTGCCTTTGCGGTCTGCTCAATAACAAAACCGAAAAAACCCATGCACGCTTGCTCTCGCTCTGAGCAGAACACTTGGTTTCTCTTTGTTTTTGTTTTCAGTTGACTGTTCTCAGCTGTCCTGTTCTCCCTTTGCTCGTTCAATAACAATTTATAGAGAGCGGTCCGACTGAGCGCTCTCACATTAAGAGTCAGCAGATGAGCGAAAAAAAAACTGATCGCCTTAAAGCAGGGTTCCCAAAAAGAGGCTTCTCTGTCTCTCTAACACACTTTGAGGCTTTGCTTCGGCACGCATTCGGCTTGAATCGTCGAAAGTGTTCGGCCCCCCGGGGCATGGCTGGGGAACGCTGCCTTAAAGCAGAGGCAAGCACATTGCTATCTCGTGTGCATACGAAAAAGTCTCAAAGCAGCGCAGCTTCCACACACACAGAATAAGATGTAGAAACGCCGCTGCGTTGCGTGTTCGGCTTGCGCTGCGACGCAATTGTTGCTACTGAAATTGAGAGCAATTTTTGCGCTGCTCTCACATACACCAATGCAAAAATGTAAATGTATTTCTTGCCTGCCTTTTTTTTTTTTGGTGTTTGTGTGTGTGGCTTGTGC
Source organism: Lordiphosa collinella (assembly GCA_018904265.1). Taxonomy (NCBI): domain Eukaryota; kingdom Metazoa; phylum Arthropoda; class Insecta; order Diptera; family Drosophilidae; genus Lordiphosa; species Lordiphosa collinella. The sequence goes on along the minus strand of JAEIFV010000719.1, from coordinate 21,849 downwards.
GAGTCACAAGCCCAAACAGACACCCCACTCTCACATACACACACACAAACGCAAGTGATTTTTATAATTTTCGCTCCCGACGATTCGTTCAGCGAATGAACAGAGCAAAATCGAATCAAAACCATTGGTTGTTCGTTGAGCAAAGAGCGAAATGTTTAAGAGCCGATGAGAAAGGCTCATCTCTGTGACTCTTTGCTTAAAGGGTCCGTATTTAACTGTTATTTTTGGACAACGATTTTTGGTCAATTGTTATTTGCTAGCTCTGGTTTGCTCAGAATGTATTTTGCTGCCGAACACTCTTTTGGTCATAACCTGACTATCTTCACCAATCCTTTGGCGGATCGATAAATAATGAACATTCTATCTATAAAATTGTGGGAGATAATGACTTTTTTGCAAATTATGGGGGCTGTATGGGGCTTTGCAAAAGTTAAAAATAAAGATCTGCAAGAATGTCGAACCTTAATCTATTACCATCACTGAGATCTGTTTGTTCAAACCAAAAACAGCTTTGGGTGACTGCAAAACGTTCATAAATAATCAACACCCGAGAAACTTGCTATTGTGTTCAACCAATCTGTTTTGCTCGCACACAGATGTTCGCTCTTGAGTTTAAATCATTCAAGACAATCGAACCTTGTTGGCGCTCACAGTATGTTCATGTTCGCTTTCATACCAATCAATTCGAGTGTCTGTTCCTTCTTCCCAGCAACGATTGATTAGAATGAGAATTAACGCGTATGAGTTTTTGGCATGCTGACAGAGAGAGAGAGAAAGAGACAGTTTGTTCTAGTGCAGAGTTCCCCAGCCATGCCCCTGGGGCCGAATCAACTCGGAAATTCACACCATATACTTGCCGAAGTAATTCATCAGTGAGTGTTAGAGAGAGACTGAGTGCCTCTCTTCTGGGGAACCCTGTTCTAGTGTTTTTAACTGCGCCAGCCAAAAGGTGACAACAGCAACATGTGTTTGTAATGGTGAAGAAGAAATCTGGTTTACGCGCGAGCATATTCAATCAGCCGACACTCGCTCAACTGCACGTCTCTTTTGCTGGTGTGATTTTGAGTGATTTGAACGGAGAGTTTTATGTATGATGCAAAATCGGCTCGTAATCAACCGATTGAAGCTGCTTCTCGCCGACGAATAAAGGTATGACCACGTTTCGCAGAGAGGGTTGTAAACTCTTGCTGCATATATCAGGTTGAAATCTTACATTTTTATGAACTTAAGCACCTATTTTCGCTTTCCAAAGGTTTTGCGATTTGAAGACTAAATTGGTTCCAAAAACCAGTTGGAAATCGCAAAATTTTTGCGAGAGAGAAAATGGAATCACGGTTGATAATTATGAATTGAATTACATTACATTAGAATGATTTATTTTGTATCTCAGTAAAAAGAAGGTGAGTCTTCGTGTCACGAAGATAAAAACGAAACATGCCCTCAAAGGATTTGCATTAACCAACTACCAAAACTATCTAAGCATAAGGACTAGAAACGCGACTGTAAGATGCACACCTACATTCTTTATATCTGGTCTTGGCAAGACCGTACTCAGCAAACTAATAGAAAGGCCAGGGGTGCCCGCAGCCCATACGGGAGCCCCGCATTCGTTGTTGTTATACGATCTTCCCTTTCTTCCCATGCATCTTGCAAAATTTAACCCTACAACAAATACGTTTGAGTACAGGTAGAATTTGTTGCTGTTATTCTCTCGTTTTCCTGTGGTTGTTATTGCTTCAAAATAATTTTTTTATTTGTATTGGTAACTACGCGGCCGTAAGCTTGCTCTGAGCACCTCTGCCTTAAGGCCCCACGAACACAGAAAGCGGAGAGGAGCTTACGAAATTTACATTCAAAATCCTCAGCTCCGCTATGCTGTTGTTGTGCGCGCAAAGCTGATGTGCTACGCTCCGCTCAGCTGTTTGTGTGCGGCAGGCCTAAGGGAACAAATCCATAGAGGAGCTATAAGTACCATGACCAGTTACCCATACATATCTGTATCTAGCAAAGCATACAATTCCTAGGATTTTAAAAGCTCGATTTGACTTGATCCTTATTCGATCAAGAAAACGATGACATATGGCGTTTTCTGAGCAGATGCACAATACTTATAAAAATGAGAATCAGGCCTGCAACCTGCTTCTGTACTGAACCGAACCAATCCGTAACCGAAATTTCTTTCAAAAAAGCCGAACCGAAACGAAAAACACTTAGCAAAACGGTATGGATCAGTTCACTGACCAGTGTTAAGACGTTAAGTGGTTACCTTAAGACAATGATACTTGTGAATTTGGGATTTTCAATCGATTTCGAATATCGGTTAAATTAGGTTTCGCTGAAGGATCGATTGATCCTCTACAGGGGACATCATTCATAGACTAAATATAAAATAGACTTTTAAGAATGACTTGTCAACCATTTTGTTCACACACACATTTTAATATAATTGTCATTACATTCCTTCCGTGGAAATTTCTAATTGATTTGTATGAGTTTTCCATCTCTTCTACTAGACGATATTCTTAATACTCTGTCTACGATTTTAAAGCTATTCAAAAGTTTTCTAGGAATACGATTTCTAAAGAGTCGGAAGTCACAAATTCAGTTTAGAAATCATATTTACGAAAACGGGCCTTCATAAATTGCGAATGCGAGAATGGGAGCATGGCTGTATGACTGTACCATTGAACCGAACCGAATCCGCGGTTAAGTTAGCTCAAAACCATGTAATTAACCGAGAAAGGGTAATCAAGTAATCAGAGGACAGAAGCGATTACTTTTGGTAGAACCTGGTCATCTACTTATCAGAGAAACTCACGGACTTACCGGACGGCAATTCTAGAGACACTCATTGGCACTTGAGTCAGCATGGCAGCCTGTTGTGACAGATTAGAGTAATCAAAACAATAAATAATAGCAATTAAATTATTTTTCTGCATTCGCCAGCTCTAAATATGCAGGCCAAGACATGGTATAAATTTTGTATAAATTAAAGTGGTTTTACCATACTAAAAAGGGAGACAAACATTTGTAAGGGGTTTGCTTAGCGTATTAATATTTAGATTATTATAGGAACTCTAATCAAAAACTACCTGGTGCTTTTAAAGATTTTCTAAAATTAAGTCTTTGAAATGACTTTTCGATACTTTGTTTGCCAAAACATTGGCCTAGCTTTTAAGTCTCGTTAAAAGTGCTTTAAAGTTCTGTTCCAAGCTAAAATCTTAGGCTTATTTGTCGTCACTCTAGCCTTTGGTTTTTCTTTTTTGGGTCACCAGAATGTTTGTCAGACGCGGCGCCGCACCAAGTTGTTAATAACTTAGCACAAAAACACTTGGAAAAGTTTTCCCCCCCTCCGAACTGCCAGAAATGCTATGGCCAATTGGCCATCAAGATAGGTTAAAGGGGGAACAACAAAACAAAATAAACTCTGACAGGCTTAATCAGGAGAAGAAGGTGCGCCAAGCTTAATGGCAATCATAAATACTTACAACCAACTCTCATTAATCTCCACGGCACGTTGAGGGAACAGTTTAGCTCTAGGTGTTGTTTTGTGCCAAACGAAAGCGGAAAACTGACGCCGCACGCAAACCGTAGCGTCGCCCTGCCAATTGTCTGTACTCCTAGAAAGCCCTCTCCTCGGTCATTTAAGTTGCCCCCACCCGAACCCCAGAGCAGTGTGTTTCTGCATACAAGCATGAAAATTACCACAATGGCGTCAAAACTTTCAAGCTGTCGCGCCACACGTCATTTGCCATGCATGCCAAGCCAAGCGTACCAGAGAGAAAGAGAGGGCCCTGGTGGGATCCACTAGTATTCTGGATACTGCAGACTGACACGCAGGCGCGCCGCCGCCAGGCGATTTGCAAGCGATTTTTGCATACGAGTATTTCCCCCAAATGGGAATAAGTGCCTGATGTCGTTCGTTGTTGAGGTTAATTTAGAAGTGGCCATTAAACTGTGGTTGGAAAGTTATAAGATTGGTTGAAAATTTGACAAATTTAATGGAAATTGCAAACAATTCACTCTGTTCTAGTAACAAAATTCTCTTTTTGATGTGAAACATCTTTAGTTGCGGTGTGGAAGATTTTAGTAGGAGTAAAATTTGATTTTAGTTGCAAAGAAGAAGAAAATTTGATTTCAGCGTCACGCATCACGCTGAGAAGGAATATTTTGTGAAGTTATTGTTAAGCGATTTACCCATTAGATATGAATTTGAGGATGTGTGAACTCTGGAACTGAAGGGTACTTAGAATCGAGTACTGAGTAACGATTAATTCATATTGAGAACTTAGTATTGAATACTTAAAGTCGAGTACTGAGTTTTGAATACTAAGTTTAGATAACTTAGTAACGAGTTCTGGTAGTATCGAATCTTTAGAGTCGAGAATTGAAAACTGAGTATCAAGTAATTAGTATTAAGTTCTTAGTACCGATTACTTAGAATCGAGTACTAAGTATTAAATACTGAATACTTAGAGACGAATACTGAGTTTTGAGTACCAAGTATAGATTACTTAGTACCGAGTACTAGTAGTATAGAATCCTTGAATCGAGTACTAAGTATCAAATACTGAGTATCAAATAATTAGTATCAAGTTATTAGTACCGAGTAGTTAGAATTGAGTACTGAGTATTAAATACTGAGTATCGAGTACTTACAGAGTATCGATTACTTATTGAGTACCGAGTAATTCGAGTAATTAGCATCGAGTACTTCATAAAGAATACTAAGAAGCGAGTATTTAGTATCGAGTGCTCGTATTAGGAACTGAGTTTCGAGTATCAAGTACTGAGCATTGAGTACTTATTGAGTACTTCATAACGAATACTAAGAATCGAGATTTAGTATCGAGTACGTTGTATTAGGAAATAAGTTTCGAGTATCAAGTACTGAGTATCGAGTACTTATTGAGTTCTTTGAGTACTTAGCATCGAGTACTTCGTAAAGAATACTAAGAATCCAGTACTTAGTATCGAGTTCTTATTATTAAGAACTGAGTATCGAGTACTTAGTATTAAGAACTGAGTATCAAGTTTTGAGTATCGAGTATATAGTAACCCACACACAAGCATGTGAAAGGCGAAGTATATTGTATACATCATGTTTCCATTTTTCTTTGCACTAAAAAATTTGCTGACTCTTTCCAACTTTCCTACCACTGTGCTTAATTCAGCCTTGATTGTTGTCGTTTGGCGCGGGCCTACAAGTTCAGGCTCACTCGCAGAGTGTGTCCTTGGCACCTTGCAGTAAAGTAAACCCACCTATGATTAGCATATTGGCGTGTTTTCCTAGGTAATATCGATTTGCTTACCTGAAATCCAAACTCAAGTTCCTTTGGTGCGTTGAAATGCGTTTAGGTGGATTTGCACCGCCATTTGTTGCTCCATTTGCTGTCCCCGCCGCCTGGCCATTACCCGTGGCCAAACTGAGATTGGGTCTGCCATGCACCGAGGGCATAGATTGATGATTGAACACACGACTCAAGCTTAGACGTGGCTTCGCATAACGCGTATGCTTAGGCGTGCTGGCGGCTGAGTTGACCACACCGGCACCATTGAGGGGCAATGTAACAGGTGCGGCCATCAGAAAGGCGGGTATATAATCCCTGGCGTCTCGCTGCATTACAGGCGAGGCCAAAGGCGTCTCATTGGAGTTTTGATGGGCATCTGATCCCAGGGAGGAGAGTGTGGTGGTGGAGTGCAGGCTAAGACTGGGACTGGGTGCAGGTGCAGGCAAGTTGGTCACAGTGGGGCTATGCACTACGGTACTATTGCTGTGCTCACTGGAACTGCTGGTGCTATTGCAGGCAGCACCGGCTGAATGTTCTGAAATGTCATCATCCGCCCAGTTGTCAGTCATTTGGAGCTGAACCTGATCCACATTGCCGTTCTCTTCGCGCTTGCCGTTCATATTGAAATCAGCAGGAGTCTCTAGGCGCACCGTGGCGGGAGCACAGTGATCCACCACATCTACGCTGGCTGCAGCACTGGCCGGACGGAGTAGCAGCTCGCTGTTCTCTTCCACCACCACCACGGGTGAGAGCAACTTGTTGGCAGTCTCGATTTCGCGTATGTGACGCAAGTACTGATAACCATTGTCCTGGGCTACCGGTTTCTTTTTGGTCACTCCTCCTACTGTCACAGCCGGAGCTGTTGGACTAGCCACTTGGTTTTTGTTTTTGGTTTTAAATGCAGAAATGACGGAGTTCATTTTGTTGTAGTTGTTTCTTTGACGTAGTTAAAATTTAGAGTTGATTTCTCGAGTGAGAGTTTTTGGCTTATGGAAAGGATTTTAGAGTGCTACAACCTTGAAATTGCTTTTGAGTGCCATGTTGATGATGATGATGATGATTTGATGGTTTCCTTATGATATAGAGTCATTTGTGTAGTTCGAGACTTTGGAGTAAGTGGCTCGAATTGGAGCATTTGGTCCACATGCTGCTGAAATGAGAAGAAGAAGAAACAACAATTAGTTAACAAAAGAAACATAGATTCATTTTCCGCTGGCAACTGACCAAACGAGCTCGAATCAATGACGGCAAATTTATAAAAATAAATTTGCTCAAATGAACAATTTTAATATAAATAGCAAGACGATGCCGCCTCGCGCAAAAAGCACGGAATCGTTCAAGTGGCCATGAAAACATATTAATACATACACTCACACGTGTTCATAGAAACATACATACAAACATACTGCTGCGCGTCATAAGAGCAACGTTTCACTTAACGTCATTGGGTTAAAAAGATGGAATTTAAGAAAAATCATGCAAAACTACAATTAATGAATTGATGGAGGCAAAGTGCATTAGAACTTCCGGATAATTTACAATTTGTGACTCTTAGAGCAAGGGTCGGCAATGTAAGCAGAGGAGTTGCCACTGGCAGCTGAGAAAATACTCGACAGCTTTTAGAGAAAATGGGAAGAGAGCGCTTGTAGAAGCACGTCTTTTGTGCTTTGCAGTAAGCCCAAGCAGAAAACAGATAGCTTAATCTTATTTGGAATGTGTTCTACTCATTGAAAACTTTCCTCTGCTTGCAAGTACTATTGTAGCAGCTGAAATTTTGTATCCTCTAAAAGACAGTCAGTTAACGATCGGCAGTCTTTAGCTAAAGCCTACTGAAGATTGAATGAGGACATTCATTAAACAGTACTGTATAGGCACCCAGCTCTTTTTGGTGTTTCAGTTGTGAAGTGGTGTTTTCAGTTGTGAGCTAACGCAACTTTTTCGGGAACTCTAGCCAGCTAAACTCGCTAATTATCCTCTAAAAATATACAAAGAACTGATGAAAAAACATTTTTTTCACCATAAAAGGCAGATACTGTCTACTGCTCATATTGCCGACCACTGGTCTAGAGTCTAGAAGTTTACTTAATGAAGTCAAGTTCCGAATTCAATAGCTAAGGCCTACTGGTAATAGGGCTTAATGAAGGTTCTTCTTTTTGAATTTGTACTGAACCATTTTAGAGGTATTCTTCTAATAAAGTCTCACAATCAGCGTTTAAGCTCAAACTTGTCTTATTAATATTTATTTCAAGGGGATCATAAAGTTGTGCAAACAGGGAGAACGATACATTTTCGATCCTATAAAGGTGCGGTGGGCAAGCCCTTACTCCCCAGAGTTATTTTACTGCAACTGACGCCACGCAGACGCATTAAATATGGCCTCGCTTTTTGACGCCTCAGCCAAGAACAATTGCCTCGCTTCGAAGTGAGAACAACAACAGATCTATTGCGTATCGGGGCACGGCGCGTCAGAGACGTTTGCAAAAACAAATATATGGATTTGAGTGTCTGGCTTGTGGACTCGAGCATCGGTAATAGGGATTGTTTTTTCTGTTGTTGGACTGCTCCAAAAATCAAATTTCGTGCCCACCGCTGGTATAAAGTATTTATATTCTTGAACAGCATAAACAGCCGAGTCCGTATGTACGCGTCGATCTGAGAGACTGATAAATGTATACCATTCTTATATCAAGTTTGTTTCAGGCTTCGAAAATTCCGTTGCTTGATTTCATGATAAAAAATCAGCTTCTTTCGCCCTTGAACATGACTTTTTCCAGCACACCTGGATAATTATTTATTTAATTACCTATTGATTTCAGTGTAATAACATTTAAATGTAGTAGAATGTATAGAAGAATGTGTAGTTAAATGTATAGAGAATCTTTGTGTGGGCTAAGTTGTCGTGATATAAAGATTATCGCAAGTTTTAATGGCGTTCGTGTGGCGTTAAACAGAGTTGCCGGCGAAAACTGTTGCAAAATGCGGTTTACAAAAGCAGTAAAGTTAAATTAGCTTGTCAAGATGAAACAGCCCCAAATGGTCAAAGCCGAGCCTCTCTCAATCTCTTGGCTCGTGCGCTTCTAATTTTAGCACAAGAGAAAAGGACCTACAGTTTAACGCCGAATCCGAACGGCAGTTTGAGAAGCTTTTCATGGCTAATCACTGCAAAGCTGGCGCCAACAGCAAAGTGGTGTGGCCGGGTGTAAAGTTTATTCAAAGAAAAAAACTTTTCATTAGATGTTCAGAGGCGGGATCGAACCCACGACCTCATGCTCAGCGGTCGCGCACACTAGCCGCTGAACCACCCGGCCACACTTACAAAAGCAGTACCCACTTTATAAACTGAACAAGGGCAAGATGTCTGAATAGTTATTCAAAGGCGCTTGGTAAGCTATGATGACGTGATCATGTCTTTTAATTTAAAAGTTTTGATGGTAAGATGCTAAGAGAAATGGTTTGGACATGTGTGGAACATAAACTTCTTACACTTGCTGGCAGATCAACTATATGTTCAATTTTTGCATGCCAGCAATTTGGAAAAATTATCGTATTCTCCACAGTTTTTTAGATTGATGGTTCGTACATTTAAGACATATTTAGCAATCAGAATTATGTATCGATCCGGTGAATGATTGGTAAAGATCGAATGAAAGGTAGTCACGTTTTGAGCAAATGAAAGTTCGCTTCATTTTAAGTGTTTCTCCTCCGCACCAAAGAGCAAAATATTTTCATACCTATCTTCGGTGTTTTTGTCCGATCTTAATGATCTTCCCGGAATAGGTAGATATGCGGCCTTTCTTGATATACTATATATGTATTAAGTCACGAGGCTCTAACTTAAAAAATATGTCTCTGACAGTTTTTTGCGGTTAAATGGTGAAGGGGTAAAATTTGTCCAAATCTGAAACAAACTTGATCTGGGTATGGTATTCACCTGCCTGCATGCAAAATTGTGTGGCTCTATCTATACAAATATATAAAAGTGAAAGTATGTTTGTCCCTTATGGGCGTCTAAACCGCTGAACCGATCTTCACTAATTTTTCACAGTATGTTCAAGTCGATCAGGAAAGTGTCATAGGCTATGTATTCATGTCTGTGAAATGGTCCAAGAACCGCGAAATTTCAAAAACTATACCGTTCATCCGATTGCGATGTAACTTTGGGCAATGGTTGAACGCTTCCCCTCGAAGGTTTCTAAAAAATCGCGAACTTTGCAAAATTAGCTTAAGAGTATTTATGAAAGCTCTTAATGCTTATAATACAATGCAGGTGGTATACGGAAGCTGTAGATTACACGGTCAAAATTATTGCGAAATTTGCAAATTTTTTATTTCAGCCTGGATTATTGTGAATATTTGATAGACGGCAATTGTAGACGGGTAAACAGGAGGTATTAACCAAACGGTCAAAAAAGGCTCAAAATTTGCAAAATATTCGAACGCAAAGATCGAACGGTTCAAAATGTTTGTATCGATTTGCAGCCTGCACTAGCTCATAAGAATCATAAGAACCACGGCGACGCCGGGCATTCAGCTAGTCTCTTATAGTCTCTGAGATCGACGTGTTTATATAGATAGACAGACAGTTTTTTGCGGTTAAATAGGAAAGGGGGTAAATTTTCCAAATCGAAAACAAACTTGTTATGGGTATGGTATACACCTACCTTCATGAAAAAACTTGTAGCTCTATCCCTTATAGTCTCTGAGATCGACGCGTTCATTCAGACAGACGTACAGACGGACATGGCTATAGCGACTCGGCTTTTGACGCTGATCAAGAATATATATATTGACTTTAGGGGGTCGGAAACGTTTCCTTCTCCCTGTTACATATATGTATGATCTTCCTTTTCCAATTTTGAATGAAAACATGGTATAAATTGGTGAAACCACAAAACAAAAGGAGTGATGTGTGGAAAAATTTAATCAACCTTAAATTAATCAACACCGGTGGGCTGTTGCGACACCGGTGCATTCAACAAGTAGAAATGGAGGACACAAATTAAAAAAGTTCACAATAAAAACGATACCCGAAAAATCAGAAGAAAATAGCGCATGTGATTAAGTCTGCTTTGTATTTTGTTAAATCCATTTTTAATGAAGATAAGTTTTTATCGTACTTGAGCATTCGTGACGTGCATGATTCGTAAGTGACGCAAAACGCTTCAAAAATTACGTGCGTAAGAAGATTTATATTTCGTGAATCGTTCATGACGCGTGAAAGAAAATTTGATAAAGCGTACTGCTCTATTTAAGTCATGAAAAATTGATAGTTCGAAAAAATGTTAGTATGATTCGAGTCTAAACCTTTAAATTTTCTTTTATCCTCTACCTCTCAATCGCTCTCTCTCTTTCTTACCAATTTCGATCGATCGAGGCCTGTATAAAGTGGAGTTTTCCTTTGGGGATGAACACATTCTTTAATTCCCATCTAACCAAATCGAAGGCGTGATGAAGTACCCTAGCTAAGTTCAGAGTTCGGTTGTCTACCAAGTTGCACTTAACCATGACTATTTATCCGAAATTATATTATGGGAAGCGGCTATAGGTTTCTATTTCCTAAACAGGTAAAATTAGCTTTCTGACAATATAAATGCCCTGACCGAATCCAAAATTTGTTTCGGATTTCCTACTTTAGCAAATAAATAATGAACAACTGAAAACTTTTGCCTTTCCAGTTTAAAGTCTTACAATTATTTTGTGTACTTTCCCTATTTAAATGACGCTTACTGTACATATGAATGATGCAAATAGCTGTTCTCTGTGTTCTTCTGTTTTGTGAACCTGGCGGCCGTCGGCCATTGCACTGCTTGGATGAGTCTCTTTATTTGCTTTTAAAAACGCTGACTCAACCTTGACCCATTTCTCTTTTGGCTTATCGATTTTTAATTTGGCTGTCACATTTGGAAATGGTAACGTGAGAAAGTCAACCACCTGCAGGAAAAGTGTCATCAACTAACTCACCTCACCTTGGTTCCTCAATCTATGTAGCTCCCTTTACCTTGTCCTCAATATCCGGCTGCACTACTTTCGCTTACTCTTCTTTCATCATCAAGACATTTACTTTTTCATGAGCTGCTGACCTGACCCCAATTACGCACACTGCCCATCCCACCCACCAGGTGGAGCGCATATCCAACCAAGCAAGCAAGCAAGCAGCATTCATGGCAATCTGCAATCTGCGCTCGAAAAAGTGGGCGTTTGCTACAGCGATGCCATTGTTTTTAACCCTCAACCAAGCCAAATGAGTGCAAAACTCGTGATGGGTAATCAGCACATCGACTGGTGTGATTCACAATTTTTATCTATGACACATTTACCATTACAAATTGAGGAGCTCTGGTCGCAGAAGCCATGTCATACTTAATTCAATTGGATATTCTTAGACATTAAATGCTATAAAGACTTGAGGGAGATTAAGTGGCATCCATTTGGGAGTGGCTTCTTATCTGCAATCAGTGGGCAATGTTCACTATTTCCGCAGTGCATTGGAACAATGGCTGCTGTGCCACAATATGCACTTATTTTTACTTTCAACGAGCTAAAGATAAGACGAAAACATTGTAATCTCAAATGACCTAATCAATGAAATACAAAAATATAACAAGCCAAGTGATAAGTTGGCTGCATTTTCCCCCTGAATACACAGAGAAACCATTTGTCAAATAACAAAAATCACAAAAAAGATATTTCAATCAGAAATCTTGATATAATCTTCTAATGTTGTTTTATCCGAATTCAAAGTAAACACACACACAGCTTCGCCCATTAAGCTTCCTTCCTATAAAAATAGCACCTCAAAAACCTGAATGCCAGTTCAGGGAGCAGCGGAAAGGTGGGTGTGGTTAAGTAAACAGACTTTCTGGGGTCAAACAACAAAAACAACAACACACACACAGGCAGCTGTCTTCAATTAATTTAAGTGCACAATTTTTTTAGGTTGGAGACCCCGTCGTCAACCTTGAAATAGTTGTAGAATCTGGCAGAATCCATAGCCAGATGTTTGGCCAAATTCCGCTGTTGTGCGTCAGTGGTCCGATGTACGATAAGACCAACGCACAATCTGCATGTTGTAATAATTATAAATTGTATAACCTTTGGTCGCATTCCACTGGACTTTCACAATAAACACACACACGCACACTCGCACTGACAGCGAACGGCAGGGGCAATAACCATAATTCACTCAGCAAACAAATTTCCAGTTTTCTGTACAAGAATTTTAAGTTGCGCTGATTTGATTGATGCCTCACTGATTTGGCAATGTGGAGGATCAATTTATTTGAAGTGTTTTCGTCTTAAATAGTTTATGTTTAAGAACCAATTGTTTTAAGGGCACTTCAAACCGAGAGCAGTGTGTAATCTGACTAAGCAACTCCACTTGACACGAAATGGATCTCATATTTCAGACATTCTCGTATATCACTTACAACCCCAAAAGACGCAGAAAAAAGAAGCAGAGAGATTGAGAGAGAGAGCGTGGGAATTGCTGTGGATTGCTGTACTTGATAAAGTTGTTAAGATCAGTGACTGGTCACAATTCATGAATGAAATATGCTTAGATTAAGAGTAGATAAAGCTTAATATATGTATAGCCAGACTCCGAACCAGTGCACAGTCCCCAGCTGTGTGTTTAGGTTGCCAATTTTAAACTGGGAGGCAACCAAAACTTACCGAACCACAAATCAAACCAGCAGTCGTACTGCTGAAACGAACCAAAACCCCAGTGGCCAGTGGAAACGGTTCGATAATGTTTAAAAGAGGGAGTCTGGTTAGCTTAACCATCTTAGCCAGAGTTTTCAGTCAGTTTTTAAAGCTATTTCTTAGAATTCATTTTAATAAGCTCTTGAAACTGAACAAAATCGTTTTTATTGACCCCTGAAACTTAGACCTCAAGCGCTTTCGACAATGTCTTATGAACAGTTATAACTGAAACAAGCCATTTCTGCTTTTGGGATTCTCCAACCCATTATCAAACATAGATTTCAGATTATACGGCTTGAAAGATCTAGTCAGCTTCTATCATACGAAGCTATTGTACTTGGGAAATTACAAAAACAGCAATAAAAAAGGTTTGAAGGTTTTAAAAGTGTTAATTTACAAACAAAAGCGAGAGCTTCATTTGGTACCCCTACAAGGCACATGCTACCCAGCAAACATTTTATGAAATTTTTTTTGGAATCTATTACGAGTCCTCGGTTTGATTAAAATAGTCAACAAAGCGCTCGTTTTCTAATAATAAGTGATACTTTTATCGGCAGAAAATGGTACCCTAGCCGCGTCTCTTCTTAAAGAATCACTTTTAATCCGTTCTTCTGATAAGATTCGAGTCATTATACCCTGTTCCCATTGAAAATGGGAAAAGGTGGATCATAAAGTTGTGCAAAAGTATGTAACAGGTAGAAGGAAGCATTTGCGACCCTATAATATATATATTCTTGATCAGCATCAACAGCCGAGTCGATTTAGTCATGTCCGTCCGTCTGTCTGTCTGTCTGTCCGTCTATCCGTATGAACGCGTCGAACTATAAGAGATAGAGCCACAAATTTCTGCATGTAGGTAGGTGTATACCCGATTCAAATCGAGTTTGTTTCAGATTTGGAAAATTCCTCCCCCTCCCCCCTTTAGGCGCAAAAAACTGTCAGAGCCACAATTTTGAAGTTAGACCATCGAGACCTTACATATATCATGTAAGGCCCAGTATCTATCTATTCTGAAAAGATCAATAAGATCGGACAAAAAACACCGAAGTTATATACGAATCAATTTTGCTTGTGGGAGAGAGGGGTTAGAGTGCATGTGTGTATGTGTGAGTGTGTGTGTATGAAAACACAAGAAGTCAAGGGATCAGGGTATTTTGCAGTCGGGGCACTCGACTACAGCTCCCTTACTTGTTTTCGAGTCATTTTGTGAGTCTTTTTCCAGTCATATTTCAATAAATCACATTTCGAGCATATTCATGAGTTCCTTTTGACGAATTTCCCTGTTGAGGAAATTAATCCTGGCTTTAAAAATTGTTTGCCTAGTTCTGATCCAGCATCTATGTGCTGTGTTTCTTTCCGATATTAAGTTGGTAATGCAAGCTGCCACTTTTCGAATGAATTGTTGTTGTTGTTGTTGTAACGGCTGTGGACAGGATATGTACGCATTTTTGTGGGGGTTATACGAGGGCCGTCCCAGAAATGGCCGACCTAGCACAGTAGTGTTGGAAAATGTTCACAAAAAATATTAAAAAGGAGAAGTACCGACTATTAAAAGCTTAAATCTAAAGTTTGGTGCCTTTACCTTGCACAGTTTTTTTTTTTGATTTTAATAGAGAACGCTTGGTATTGATTTGCAAACATGGACAAAATTGGTCATCGTTATGTGATACAATACTTTCATATAAAAGGTCTTAGTCCAACCAATATTAAAAAGAAGCTGGATTCTACCTTACGTAATTCTGCTCCCTCGTTTACAACAATAAAATATTGGGTGGCTGAGTTTAAGCGAGGTCGTTAGAGCTGCGAAGATGAACAAGAAGTTTAGAGAGAAGAGTTAAGAAAATGAAAATGGGGGTGATGAGAAAGGTGGGTTAAGAGTGTGTGTGTGGGTTCGAGTCTCCCAGGTCTAGTCCGAGGAATGCTATGACATGAGATGGTTGAGTCCAGAGCTGGTGTGGTGTGAGGTTGGTGGGATCAGCTGGGCAGTTCGAGAAATCGTTTGTGTCATGCGGGGTTTGCCCGCACTTGGGACATTCGTCTGCAACTGTCGGGTTAATCCTAGCTAGGTAGCTGTTTAGCGAGGCAGAGAAACCAGATCGAGGCTGTGCCAGGGTCGTCTGGGTGCTTCTGGGCAGGGATTTTTCGGCGTCGCTCAAGGGCGGAGGCCTACCTCCCAGGACAACGCTTGGCGTGAGGGGACTGTCCTCTGTTGTATGGCGTCTCTCGCTATCTTAGCTTCGGTGGTGGTGATGGTGGTGGGGTTCCCGTTTGGGCAAGCACGTCAGGCAGGTGTAAACGCAAGTCTTGCCTGCTGGTTCTTGGGGGCAGCGGGACTTTGGTAGTTAGGGTGCTCAGCCACAAGACCATTCGCTAGGAACTGCTTAGTCAGGAGATTGCAGTGGTCACGTACTCCCAGCATTCGGGTCTCCTCATGGTGTGGCACCCTGTAACGCTGCGGAGGGCAGCATTTTGCGCTCGCTGGAGGTTGCTCCACTGCGTGTCGCTGAGTGCCGCTGTCCATGCTGGTGCCGCATAATTGAACTGGGCACGACCAATGGCCTTGTATGTGACCAGTAGAGTCTCCTTTTCTTTTCCCCAGGAGCTGCCAGCGATCGCCTTAAGTGCCCTGTTTCGTTCTCTCACTTTGCGGGCTGTATTCTCCGAGTGCCTCGCAAAGAAGAACAGGTTGTCGAACGTCAATCCCAATATTTTTGGGTATTTGCTCGGGGGAATTTTGGCTCCATCCACAGTGACGTTGAGCTGGGCGTTCACTATCTTGGTCCAAGTAGTGAATAAGCTAGCCAGATATGCTGAGACTGTTGGGAGGTAGGAGTTTAAACTCTCAACTATCTTGTTGTAGTCCCTGCCCGATCCGAATGAATTGTTTGTTTTGCTTGCTGGAAACAGACTGGTTTATGGCATCTTCTAAGCCGAATCTAAGATGTTCAATCATAATGTCAACAGTACAAGACAAATATAGTTATACCAAAATACTAGGTAAAGATTACAACAAAATCTAAATTTATTTTGTATAATGTTAATCAATCTTTTATTCTAATTCCTTTTGTGAATATGGGTTTAACGACCTGTTTTGATTTTAGTCAAAGTGAATGTTAGCAGGCTCAAGGTCGAGGTTTGATTATAGTTCAATAATCAACCAGAAAATTAAACAGAGAATACATATGAACATGAACAGTAGCTGTGGCTGTGTAGACGGCCGTTTCGGCTGCCACCATGGCAAAGCCTTCGTCAGTACACTTTCAGTTGCTGTCACACCAACAAGCCATTAGCAAATCCTATTTTTATTACCCAGTCGGCGAATAACGAGTAGAGAATTTCAAATGCACAAATTGCACCAACTTTTAACTAGCTTTAAGGTATTTTTTGTCTTTTTGTTTAATATAGTTTTTACTAGTAACACTGTGATGATAATAACCAAATTTCTGTTCATGTTTTCTCTTTGCTTTTTCAACTTGACAGTTGTCCTCTCTGAAAATTAAAAATAGCGAGCAATTTAAGCTGAGAAACCGTTTCCACTCCAAACCCAAACCGTCTTCCTGCATCATTTCAGCACCTGCAATTCATTTGCGGGCACATTTGAAAAGAAAACCAGTTGAAATGGTTTTTCAAGTACATCGACACTGAATGTCGTTTGCAATTCGAGAGGGCCTCTCTCAGGGAAGGTTTTTGCATTCAAATGAAAGGAAAACTTGCAAGAAACAAACACGGTTATCTGTTGCCTCAATTAAAAAAATTTCCACAGATTTCCATGGCCAGGTGGCCGCTAGCATCAAACACACAGTAACACACACACCCAACTATTCATAATCTGGTGCTGGTGGTGCATTCATTGTATATTTTCTCAAGCTCTCGCTTGCAGCTGCAGCAGCTGTAATTTGGATTTGCGCAAAGTTTTTTAGTTTTTTTTTTTGGGGCCGCACAGCTGTGTGTGTATCAAAGGCAAGTTTATTATCAATTTTCAATTGCCTCTTGTTCTGCTCCTGTTTAATGACCGCATTCTCAACATAGTTTTTGCTGTAAAAATATATATAAAAATAATCATAAGACTCTCGCAGAACTGGGAAAGTGCAGGCAGATGCTGCACTAATTTTCTGCATTTCTCCAACTTCTTTGACTCTGCCATAAATTAGAAAATTCTTCGAGTTGCTGCGGTGGTTGTTGGCTGATGCTGATAGGCAGGCATAATAATTTCATGCTCCATGGATACCACTCCACCCCGCAGTTGAAATTATTATTTCATGTTCTACATAACTTGACTTGAGCTCTGAAGTGAAGTTGCTTTTGGCAGCTGGGTGGTTGGTGGTTGGATGGATGCACTCGTCACTCGCAAACTTAACTACTTAAGTGCGAGGCTTGTTCTACAATTCCACATATGCATAGTTGGAGTATATATACATATATATGACGACTGACTGCCTTCCTCCCACGCGGACACCTCTTCTGCACTTCCCACAGTTCTGTCGACATTTAAGTTTTACTATTTAGTTGAATGTGGGCTGGTCTTTTGGCTTGCTGAATGAGAAGCTCACCTTTTAAAGGCAGAGCAAAACACAAACAAAGGCGAAATGTGAGCCAACTACTGTTGACTAACCAGTTGAACTTTTCAATTGAGGATGATGATGGAAATTTGGAGAATTTAAATGTGGAATTTCCTCTCTTGAATGCACACACTTTTAACTTTATTCTTTCGCTTGGCTGCAACAACACAACTTTTGCATAAAATATTTATTTAATAAATGTGTTTATTTACTCTGTCAAGAGCACACAAATGTGTGGTGGCTCTCCCTCCAGCTGTGATGTGAAATTCTTTTGCGGTTGTAAAGTTTGTAACAAACTTTTTCATTGTAAGCGAAAGCGTAGCCAACCCAGCATTAATTTGGGTGTAAACCACAAGCTGAAGGCTGAGGAGATGGAGGGGATAACAACATTTCATCATCATTAAACGTGGTTCATCTTCTGCTGCTGCTGCTGTTGTTGCAAAAATCAACAGTTAACTCTGCCATGTTCCTTTCTCTAGTTTAGCTTTCATCATGTTCCCTGACTTTTGAATCTCTAAGCAAGAACCACTACGGTAACAGGCAGGAAGTACAACTACACACACACACACAGGGCAATAAAATCATTTCGGTTTCACGACCTGTTCCCTAGTTGGACCAGCTTCAGCTACTCTCCTAGCTTTTTAGGTATTTGTGCAAGTTTTTACAACAGCGGCAGCAAGTTGATCAACTTGTGTGTGTGTGTGACGCTCATTTCCGGCCAGACCGGACCAAAACCGGGAGGCATCGTCATCGAAATGCAAATTATTGCTGCTGTTATACATTTTTTTTGTTGTGCACTTGCAGCAGCAGCAGCAGTAGCAGCTCCTTCTGTGTTTTTGCAAAACAAAAAAAAAGTTGTGCAAGTGCTTGGTTAATGAGCTCAGGGAGGATGGGATGCTACACTGAAAGTAAAAACATATTATAAACTGGTTTTGATCATGAGTTGCTGGATTTTATTTGAATTTGAAAATTTAATTTTAAATTCTGCTAAAGGTTCAGTCCGCGGGTTTGATCCCTTTTCCTTTTCTTCCTTTTCTTATCAAAGCTAAGTTTTTGGTTCGAGTCTGGTTTCAATGAACTCGGTTTATAGATTCTACTATGAACCCAGACTTGAACCAAAACCTTAGCCTTAGATAGCTGAATGATAGATAGCTGTTTACCAAGCTATTCTAAACGTTAGTCTGTAGTCGAATACGACAACTATAAAGGCTTCTAAACTTGCCTGGTTAATGGAATTGGAAGGTAACCCCACCTAAGAGGTTTGATTTGCCGTTTTGCATCTTGACTTATGCTTTATAATACCTTTGCAGAGGGTATTATAAATTTGTCCGGATGTTTGTAACGCATTGCAGAAAGCATCTCCGACCACATAAATTTATATATATTCTTGATCATCATGACGAGCTGAGTTGATTTAGGCCTGTCCGTCTGTCCGTATGCTTCTATGCAATCTCCTCCGTCAGTTTCACCAAACTTTGCACGAAGTCTTCAAGAAAAACAAGAAAGATAGTCGGTCAAACCCGACTATAACATACTCTGTACCTGTGAAGTGCTGCCCATCACCGTTGCGACCGGTGCTGCCCATAATTGTTTTTTTTCCTTATAACTCGAATATCGTTCATCCGATCTTTAAAATTCCTTCAGCGGATCGATAAAGAATCCTCTCGAATGCCGTGTGTATAAGCATATGTCTCAGAGACTAAAGATCGAGGCCACACATTCTTGCATGTAGATAGGTGTGTACCCGATTCAAAACCAGTTTGTTTCGATTTGGGAAAGGCCGTGGCCGCGTCCCCCTTTAAAAAAAACTTGATCTGGCCTGCAAGTTTTTTAAGATAGACCTTCAAAATCTTTTTGACAACACTGGTTTCAACTAAGCTCCCAAGTTTCTGTGTTTTGTTACACTGTCAAACATCTCTCAGATCGGTTAAATAAACACCGAAGTTACAAACGAACAACTCTTGCAATTATGGGAGAGAGGGTCTTATTAATGCTGTTAGAAAGTTCACGCGCGCTTCCCATTTATGGTGTTTAATCGAATGAAGCGGTATTCGGCTATGTGAAAATCGCAAAACTACATGAAGTCAACGAAACACGCTGTAGTCGGCGCACTGAAGAAAATTCGCACTGTTTCGGCAGTGTTAATGATGACCATCAATTATCGATTCGTCGCCGTTCGCAGCAATTGGGCCTCTGATACTCAACAACGTGGAAAATTTTGCGGTAGGATTTAGGTTCAATTCAGCTGCTGCAAGAATTGGCCGAACGACCTACCGCAACGTAGAATTTTTTTGTGGCTGTGGGCCGAAGATCCACTTTTTTTACCGAAAAATTGTGTTCAGCGACGAAGCTCATTTTTGGTTCAATGGGTACGTAAATAAGCAGAATTGTCGATTTTGGAGTGAATATCAGCCAGAAGCATTGCAAGAGCTACCAATGCATCCAGAAAAAGTCACAGTTTGGTGCGGTTTATGGGTGGTGGCATCATTGGACCGTACTTCTTCAAAGATGATGCGAATCGTAACGTAACTGTGAATGGTGAGCGCTACCGTGAGATGATATCCAATTTTTTTTTGCCCAAAATGCAAGAGCTTGACTTGCATGACATGTGGTTTCAACAAGACGGTGCCACATGCCACACAGCACGCGCAACAATGGACTTATTGAGAGGCGAGTTCGGTGAACATTTTATTTCACGTTCGGGACCGGTCAACTGGGCGCCTAGATCGTGCGATTTAACGCCTTTAGACTATTTTTTGTGGGGCTATGTTAAAGCTCATGTCTATACAGACAAGCCCGCTTCAATTGACGCATTGGAAGACAACATTGAAGCATTTATTCGTGAGATACCGGCCGAAATGTTGGAAAGAGTATGCCCAAATTGGACTAAGCGGATGGACCATTTGAGGCGCAGTCACGGTCAACATTTGCATGAAATAATCTTCAAACATTTAATTATATGGACCGTACTATCGATTCAAATAAAGATTTCATGCATTTATCTGAATTTTATGTGTTGTTTTTTTTTTTGAAAAACTTTCCTATAGCTTTTAAAAAAACACCCTTTACAAACCGATTATTAAATCTCATTTCTGGCGATTTTCATACTCGAAAAAGCTTAACCATGACTTTTTCCCAAAACTACCGTTTGATTCAATTCGAACCGAACCTTTGGTTTAAGACCGCTCTTATCCACCGAACTACTTTGCATTCCTCAATCTCAATGCATTTCCTTTTCGCCAAGTGCATAGTCAGTCTTCCGTTTTTCCTTTTTGTAATTTTTTGAAGGGTGCTGGGCACCCAAGCATGCCCAAGGGTCAACTCTCACAGAGAGATATTCCAAGTCTGTCTCCCTTCATCCCATTTGGTGTATGCATTTCCCATTTCATGTTGTTTTTGTGGCTTTTCCTGCTCAGCATGCATGCATGCATGGAAGCCTGTGATTGATTGCTGGCACGTTTACATATCCATTTAGCCAGGTTACATCGTGCTGGGATTGGTCATCTAAATTTAAATTGATAATTTTCCTTTTTGACTATGAAAATGGACACATAAATTAGCTTGATAATATGTTAGTCATTTGTTGTTGTTTTTCTTTCTCCTTATTTCGAGGCGTGATTTTAGCGTGAGACAACAACTGCGTCGTTTATGTATAAGAGACTGCTCTTTGTTTTCGTTAAAATGTCTACCTAATTGTTATTGAACTTTTCGACTTTTATTTGGCTCAAGTTCATCTGCAAGTCATTTAAAATGAAATGTAATAAAACTGTTTATGGGGTGGGCAGAGGCAGCGGCAGCCGCTGCGTAGCACATGTGGACACAACTTGATTGACTGAAATTCGCTGGTGATTTTTTCGGTCAACATTTCGAAAGATCGTAGAATCGTAATTGTAGTTGCTTCCGACCTCCTCTACTCTGCTCTGGTGACAAACCAACGAAGCGTGGCCTATGTTCAGGGAAACCTTGAAGACCAAACAACTTTATTGTGTAATTACAAACGGCGGCTATATTTGTGTGTATAGTACAAGGGAATAACAAGTGCTAAACAAGTTTTTGACCAGTTTGGGAAATTTTATATCTGTTCAGAATATACGTTATATAAATTGATGGCTAGACATTAAATATATACTTCGATTAAATTGAAAATAATTATAGATTTTTTTAATGGTTGGAACTTGTTATGTTCTTAGCGATTGGCTAATACTTAAAATTAGACTCTGGCTGTACTGCCTGCAAGGCCTTGAGACCTACGCGGATTTTACATACATGAACCGTACTGCGGTAGCCGACGGTCAAGT